>CM040185.1:96724331-96756831 GCA_022606455.1 Callitettix versicolor
GGGATATCTTATTTCGTTGTTGATAGCTTTTCGTGTTTATCATATCAGAGATCAGTGTTTCTAGTCTGCAGGGCAAAATACCAATCCCCACTCAAAGAAAAGGAGGAGTTTCATTTACTGTATACATTGCAGTGACACTGCCACCACTAGTCGAATCTTCGAATCTCAATAGCACGAGTACCGAAGTGAAGCATCGCGGGGGGGACATTGGTTGTACTTTCCGCCCACGTTAAGGCCTCTGCCCCGCCAACCCGATACCTCGAGCAAGTTGACTGCGGTTTTGGTTAGTCCTCCAGTGCCGCCTGGAACGAAGCAGCGCATAGCGGGTTTTCTGATTTTCCGTACCCGTATTCCAGTACACCAGCTCTAATATCTAAGACTATTCTCAATCATAATCTTGACCTAAACTTTCAAACACTACTTCCTCTAATTCACTCCAACATCTTTACTGAATCATTTTCCTAGAAAGAAAACTTAAAACATCCCTTTACTTACTGATTATGACCTATCCATTTCCACCTTAAATGAAAGTGTTCATTCCTTATTCTCTTCCATTTCTCTGTTTCAAACAACATACGTCCCACCGCCTCTTCAAATCCACATTCTCATAGGTAATTTTAAGTCCAAACGTCTTCAAATCAGCTCCAAAACACCCAAGAATTGTGTCACAGTGATCCAGCCTCGAGCATCCTGCATTCAGTCTCATCTTGCCATTCATCTATCCATTCCGTCGTCTCTGTCGTATCACATATTTCCTGCAATGCTTCATTAAAAAATTCCTTAATTGCTCTCATATTTCTCTTCCTATTCATTTAGTTCTGCTATCCATTCTTACTCTACTTCCATCTTCAGTCTCTTTCGAACTCAATACTTATGAGTCTAATCCCTGCAGTCACAAAGACAGCTTCTCATGACATAGTTTTGTATCCTTTAACCGTTCTCAGCTAGCACCTTCTCTGTCCTGAAGTTTTAAAGCTCCAGACTAGATGAGTCGCTGACACCGTTAATTGTGTATCCTGAATAGCTCTGACAAATAGAGTATGGCTTGTTCAGTCGCAACGACGCCGTTAATCTGACAAATAGAGTGTGGCTTGTTCTGTCGTTAACGACGCCGCTAATCTGGCAAATAGAGTGTGGCTTGTTCAGTCGCGAACCAACTCCACTAATCTGACAAATAGAGTGTGGCTTGTTCAGCCGCTAACGACGCCGCTAATCTGACAAATAGAGTGTGTCTTGTTCAGTCGCTAACGACGCCGCTAATCTGGCAAATAGAGTGTGGCTTGTTCAGTCGCTAACGACGCCGCTAATCTGGCAAATAGAGTGTGACTTGTTCAGTTGCTGACGCCGCTAATCTGGCAAATAGAGTGTTGCTTGTTCAGTCGCGAACCAACGCCGCTAATCTGGCAAATAGAGCGTGACGTGTTCAGTTGCTGACGCCGCTAATCTGGCAAATAGAGTATTGCTTGTTCAGTCGCGAACCAACTCCACTAATCTGACAAATAGAACGTGACGTGTTCAGTTGCTGACGCCGCTAATCTGGCAAATAGAGTGTGACTTGTTCAGTCGCGAACCAACTCTACTAATCTGGCAAATAGAGCGTGACTTCTTCAGTTGCTGACGCCGCTAATCTGGCAAATAGAATGTTGCTTGTTCAGTCGCGAACCAACGCCGCTAATCTGACAAATAGAGCGTGACGTGTTCAGTTGCTGACGGCTCTAATCTGAAAAATAGAGCGCGTATTGTTCAGTCTGTTCCCGACGCCGCAAATCTGATAATAGAGCGATCTTTAATATAAACGATTAAGCCCTTTTCTCTGTTTTGGAACCGCTTTTACACGCGTCTTACTAAGAGGCTATTCTTGTAGACGCCTCTGCACGAAAATCGTTCCTAGTTTAAATTTTTCAAGCTAAAGAGGATAATATAATTTTTATATGCTGAATCGTTTACTTTTATCGTTATTTTATATTCAGTTATTTAAATATTCTAAAACGTTTAAATTAAGTTCAATTTTTTTCATGTCACATAGTAAGTCAAGGTTAATAAATTTCAGAATAAATGGTTTATCTGATTTCTACTTATTTCATCCTTAAGGCAAACATTACAAATTAGATGACGAAAAGATATTTTATATGTTCTTATGTCATATGAAACCAACGAGTATGTTTATTGGATTGTGTTGTGTTGTGTCACAATGCTGACAAGTTGAATTAAATTAATAGTGCTGATGATATATAAACAATATCTTTACAGTGTATTATGCCACTATAAACGTAATGTTTCAGTAAATCAATGTGTACATTCAACCACTAATTAGGTATTCATTCTTCTACACGATGTTGAACATGTGGGTTTTTTGCTTCGGGTTAAATTAGGTCAACCCTGGTCTTCAGACCCTCTGTCGTCTTTGTACTAAAGTAATTATTCGACTTGTTTGCAAATTTGGTATCTAGGTCTGTGTTTTTTTATCTCTGGACTATTTATAAAATTTTTCAAAAGAGTTTTTTTTTACTATGTTGAGTATAATGATCTGCCTTCCCTAGCTTCGTCAATTCTACTTTTGTTGACGCGTTTCGGAGAACTTCCATCTTCAAAAACTATATACTGGTCACCAATATTATGGCCCGTCCTATTTATAATTTTCTATCTCCACCTTGTACCCCTCCTCTATTCAACACGTGTACATTAAACCTGACGTGCTCGCTTCTGATTGGCTACTTTCAAACTTTCTCTTCAACGGTCGTCACTCCTGGTTATTTTTGAAATTTTTTAGATTTTTAAACGTAATATCTGCTTGCGACGATATCTGTTCATTTATTATGTTTTCTCCCTTTAATTTAGATTTAAAAATGTCCCAAGTTCTCTAAGATGTTCATACGTCGTCCTTTTTCTGCCATGTGTAGTACCTTCATTGAGTTTTCTATTTCTCGAGGTATGTGTCCCTCTTTTATTAAATGTGACGCATAATTTGAATCATTTTTGCCGTATTTGAACGATCTTAAATGTTCTTTAAACCTAGTTCTAAATTTTCGCCCGTTTGTCCTATGTAGACTGCCTCGCATCCACACTGTATTTTGTATACCCCATTCTTACTATAATTGTCCTTTTCTTCTATATTCTTTATCAGTTTGTTCCTTATCGTATTATTTGTAGCCGTTGCTATATCTATATCATATTTTCTAAAAAATTCTTAAATTCATATGCCTCTTTCCCCGTATATGTTAATTTAGCCCATTTTCGTTTTTCTTCCTCTCTCTTTCTTTTAATTTTGCGTAACAAATTTCTTATAATTTTAAAATCATAATTGTTGTTCTCTGCTATTTGGAAAATTGTATTCAATTCAATTATCGAAGTTTCAATTTTCGTCAGTAGAATTGACGAAGCTAGGGAAGGTAGATCGGTATACTCAACATAGTGACAATAATCCTAGCAGAAAAGAAGAAGAATATAAAGAATTGAACCGGGTGATGACTTCTGACATTAAACTTAAGGATTATATATTGTACAAGTACAAGGGAAGAATTAAAAAAGGACTCATATTAAATATTATCTACAATAATATTGGGGGTGCTGCCGTTCCACAGTGCCTATACGGTAGCTGCCCACTGTCGACAAAACTGTTAAGTTTTACGAGAATCTTTCCTTCGGGGGAGGAGATAGGCATAAATACAAACGTCCGGAAAAATGTTCTGCATTTTGAGGTTAACTTCATGAACACTCTCGGTCAGTACACAAGAGCGGTTTAAATAGCTGATCAAATTCAATCTTCTCCATATGATTAATAATGGAATTTGAAACCCAGTGGGGCGAAGCCCTAAGGGCAATGGAAAAGATAAGCAAATCGATCGGTTAAAAGACTGTACTGACGCATTAGGTTTTATTAGTGTGTCCGAGAAAGAGGTTCACGCATTTGGTCCTCCATTATTTTTGATCCTTCCTCCAGTGATCATTTTGAAACTATACACACGTAAAGAAGCTACCAGAAATAGTACTTGAGAATTGCATCTGACTGATGTTTGTAGAAACAAAATAGCGGCCAAAATAAATAAATTCTGTCCCTCTTAAAAATCTCACAGTACTGCAGTATTAAATCAGATTGTTGAACAGATGTTAATTCTTAAAAAAATATAAAAGGAATTCTTTTTATATTCTTCTTTTCTACTAGGATTATTATCACTGTGTTCAGTATAATGATCTGCCTTCCCTAGCTTCGTCAATTCTACTTTCGTTGACGCGTTTCGGAGAACCTCCATCTTCAAAAACTATATGAGTATAGATATAGTTTTTGAAGATGGAGGTTCTCCGAAACGCGTCAACGAAAGTAGAATTGACGAAGCTAGGGAAGGCAGATCATTATACTGAACACGGCAAATATAAAAGGTCTGATTTATGAAATGTTCATCTCGATTTAGTTTTCTTTTAATTAGTTTGTATCTAATTAAACTAAACAAATTAATAATTAAAAAAAATAACATTTTGTTTGAAACGAATAACAAAATCAGTTATGTACTTTAATTTAGCCGCCATTTTGTTTCTACAAACATCAGCCAGATGCAATTCTCACGTAGTATTTCCAGTACCTTCTTTAAAAGGCATAAATAGTTTCTAAATAATCAATGGAGGAATGACAAAATAATGGAGGATCAAATGCTAAACCTCTTTGTGGTACACTGTATACATAAACTACTCGTTTTCCTATTGACCTTAAAAAATTTAAATTGAGTTCAGTTTAAAACAGCTGGTTTTACAGAACTCCGTAATGCTATAAATAGCGGATGCAATGAGGTATTCAGTTCCCTAAACTTACATTCAATACCACTCCACTTGCATAATGAATGACGACTGAATTACACCTGATGGACGCTAACACATATGCAAGGTCTATCCGCATATCAGCGCACGCAAATCATTGTGTATGTAGTGTTTGTGCTATTTTTACTCTCAAGGAAATAGCTGCATCTGCACGCGTTTATAAGAGCGAAACATATTTTTCTCATTCACTTCCGTTTCAAGATGGCGGCCTCAGATTTACAGTAACAAGTGTTCGCAGTTTTAACCGAACGCGTAGACCGATTGTTTTGAAATTTGACACGAAGTTACGTTGTACAAAGCTCGAACGACGTATATGTAACATTTTCTCATGTTTACTTCCGTTTCAAGATGGCGGCCTCAGATTTACAGTAACAAGTGTCGCAGTTTTAACCGAACGCATAGACCGATTGTTTTGAAATTTGACACGAAGTTACCTTGTACAAAGCCCGAATGACGTATATGCAACATTTTCTCATGTTTACTTCCGTTTCAAGATGGCGGTTCTGGCGAGTGTACACAGTTTTAATGAAACGCATTTGTCGATCGTTTTGAAATTTAGTAGAACCCCGCAGGAGGATAAATTCACATTTCCTGCAGGGGGTACAGACTAGCTGTACCTATTGAGAGGATTTAGACGTACCCCGTGGTACCCGAGTCTAACACATACTTACACTTACAACACTGCACTTACGACTTTAACACTTTACACTCACATTTAGGGAGGCAATAATAGCCTCAATGTGCTTTCCGCCTTAAAAAAAAAAAAAAATTAGTACGAAGTACTTAGTGTAAAGCCTAAACGACTTATGTGTAAGAATTTTCTCCATTTTTTCCGTTTCAAAATGGCGGCGTCTGATTTACAATAACGGGTTTACGCAGTTTTAGTCAAACGGACTGACCGATGTTTTAAGCTTTGATGCGGAGGTACCTTGTGTAAAGCCCAGATGGTGTATGTGTAAGATTTTCCCTCATTTACTTCTATTTCAAGATGGCGGCCTCTGATTTAACGATGTCAGTTTCGACCAAAAGCATTGACCGAATGTTTTGAAATTTTAGTAAGCAGGCACTTTGTACGAAGCCCGAAAGTTGGTATGTGTAACATTTCCCAGTTCACTTACGTTTCAAAATGACGGACACTGATTCAGTTTTCAGAGTGTGATTGCTGAATTTTTTTTATTTTAAGGCGAAAAGCACATTGAGGCTATTATCGCCTCCCTAAATGTAAGTGTCCCTCGCAGGGTGGGGGTGCAGACTAGCTGCACCTATTGAGAGGATTTAGACGTCCCTCGCGGTACCCGAGTCTAACAAACACTTACACTTACAACACTACACTTACGACTTTACACTCACACTTACATTTAGGGAGGCGATAATAGCCTCAATGTGCTTTTCGCCTTAAAATCAAAAATAAAATAAATGTAAGTGTAAAGTGTACCCGGTACCCGAGTAGACCCGAGTTTACCAGGTAGACGCGGTACCCTAGTCTAACACTTACATTTACAACACTACACTTACGACTTTACGTAAGTGTGGTGTTGTAAATATAAGTGTTAGACTCGGGTACCGCGGGGGACGTCTAAATCCTCTCAATAGGTGCAGCTAGTCTTCACCTCCTGCGGTGGAAGGTAATTGCTGTAATACTGGCTGAACGGCAAAACCTATAAATCATGGTGAAGAACAAAAAATTTTACATAAATGGTTGAGTAACATTCTTTTTATATTCTTCTTCTTTTCTGCTAGGATTATTGTCACTGTATTCAGTATAACGATCTGCCTTCCCTAGCTTCGTCAATTCTACTTTCGTTGACGCGTTTCGGAGAACCTCCATCTTCAAAAACTATATCTATACTAGATTAAAAGATATCCAGTAAGAGTATACATATAGTTTTGAAGATGGAGGTTCTCCGAAACGCGTCAACGAAAGTAGAATTGACGAAGCTTGGGAAGGCCGAGCATTATACTCAACATAGTGGAATAACATTTTTCGTAAATATAACGGTTACCGGTTAAATTGTCGGAAAACGCTACGAGCGCTGTCGTGGAGCGCTCTGTGTGTTAATTAAGAATATACTGCGATGTCTACTGTTACCTTAATGATAGTTATAACGCGAATATTTTCTTACAGTTCGCGGTGTTCCAGTTCCAGTTCCAGTCACCGCATCGGAACGGCGGGCTCTGAAGGACTCACGCGCTGCCTTGACTTTCGCTCTAGCCGCTCGTTTAGAAATTACCCGATCTAGATGATGAAGCGGACCCGTATCTGGAAGTGATGTCATCTTTTCAATTTCTCTGACCGCTTGGCCGCCTCCAGCGCACGGTACGAAACCTTTCCAAAATCGAGAGGAAGCCGGTCAATTTCTCTTTGCGATTTTATCGCTGTACGAAGGCTGTCTGTGCTGGCTATTGTTCGTGTGACGGGGGCTTGCACGTATTTCGGATAAGTCCACTTATTGTTAGAAATTCGAATTGGCGTTCACGTCTTTACGTTCTGATTAGACAACGTGTAAAGAAATTTTGGTATTCGTGAGAATTGATTTTAAGATTACGTCAATGGTGAAATAGGATTGTGGAAAATGTTTAGGAGAAATATGATTTTTTTGCGGCGAAAAACCGTTAAGGTTATCATCGCCATCACGCAAAATGAAAGTATAAAAAAATTAACAAAATTTTACTTAAATAAGAAGAAAAAAAACAAACAAACTATAATAGTAAAAATAAATAAACAAAAATTTAAATACCAGGTGTAGCTATATTACAATCACGAATACTTAAGAACTAAATAACAATGAATAATGAATAAAATTTAATAACAATTCGTAAAAGTATGTATAAACATAACAGAGATAAAGTTATTTAGATAAAATAAATAAATAAAAAAACACAAGAAATAACAAATATATAAATTAAATTTTATGTAAAACATTCGGACGATGAAGGAAGTCTAGAACCCGGTCAACGGCCGAGGCACTATCTCCCAACATCGTCTGCGAACAGTTGCTCAGACCACACATAACAATTCGTAAAAGTATATATAAACATAACAGAGATAAAGTTATTTAGAGAAAATAAATAAATAAAATAACAAGCAATAACAAATATATAAATTAAATTTTATGTAAAACATTCAGACGATGAAGGAAGTCTAGAACCCGGTCAACGGCCGAGGCACTATCTCCCAACATCGTCTGCGAACAGTTGCTCAGACCACACATAACAATTCGTAAAAGTATATATAAACATAACAGAGATAAAGTTATTTAGAGAAAATAAATAAATAAAATTACAAGCAATAACAAAAATATAAATTAAATTTTATGTAAAACATTCGGACGATGAAGGAAGTCTAGAACCCGGTCAACGGCCGAGGCACTATCTCCCAACATCGTCTGCGAACAGTTGCTCAAACCACACATAACAATTCGTAAAAGTATATATAAACATAACAGAGATAAAGTTATTTAGAGAAAATAAATAAATAAAATAACAAGCAATAACAAATATATAAATTAAATTTTATGTAAAACATTCAGACGATGAAGGAAGTCTAGAACCCGGTCAACGGCCGAGGCACCATCTCCCAACATCGTCTGCGAACAGTTGCTCAGACCACACATAACAATTCGTAAACGTATATATAAACATAACAGAGATAAAGTTATTTAGAGAAAATAAATAAATAAAATTACAAGCAATAACAAAAATATAAATTAAATTTTATGTAAAACATTCAGACGATGAAGGAAGTCTAGAACCCGGTCAACGGCCGAGGCACTATCTCCCAACATCGTCTGCAAACAGTTGCTCAGACCATACATAACACGCAAATTTTGGAAACAATGGAGCAATATATGTTTTAGTGTGTTCGTTTCCCTACAGAACTCGCATTCAGGTGGGTCCCCGCGTTCCATCAGAAATCCATGCGTTAACATGGAGTGACCAATGCGAAGGCGGGTAATCACCATCTTCTCTACGACTTGCACCTTATTGACGACCCCCAAGGAAGGAGAAATATGAATGAAAGACCGTTATCTTGAAAAGGAGAAAGTATTTTTGGATAACGAACTCGTGCGCATCCAGCGATTGACACAATTTTGTTTGCTACCGTTTTGAAATGTTTTCCTGCGCTAAGAATCGATGCACGTTTATGGTCTCGGGTTTGAATATCTCATCCGAAGGAAATTCGGTAATAAATTATAAATTACCATACTTGTTTTTACCACAAGTCGATAAACTAAGTGCAGTAAGTTACGGCATAATTTGCCAGTAAAATAAATCAGCTGTTGTAATAAATGGTTTTTCTTTGTTGGCGTTATCGTGCCAGTAAATCACCGGTACGGTCTTCTATACAATTCATTTGCAATTTTCCGGTCGAATGGCGAAGACGATGTTCAAGCCCAGCGAGTCCTTGACCGCAGTTCCGCCTGCACTGGATTGTACTCCAGTTATTGTCGTCGTTCAAGGGTAAGCAGGCCGCATCCGGCTTCTTCAGTCCCAATGTCATCGTGACTCAATGATCGATTGTTACCGCTTGCTCGGGCGCGTTCGTTATGGAACCATTTCGGATGGTGACAGAATAAGAACGCGTATTCGCATTGCTGACGCAACGTGAATTACGTTCAAGACATTATTTACACGATCGAAAAGTATAGTTCGTCCAAAGGCTCGTTTGCTTTAGAGGAAAGGTGCTTGACTGCCCGTTTACCGCTCAGCTGCTTAAAACGCGGCATTTTTTTTGTAACGTCCGACTATTGTGCACACTTGGCCTAATGCAGACGATGGGATGTTTTATAGCGTATGAAAATTCCAAGCCCTGGCCGGGAATCTAACCCGGGTCCTCGGGGTGAAAGTACGCTATTAACTAGGCCACCGAGGCGGCTATTGCAGACAGCTAGATTCAGGGGCTCTCAACGGGGTCCAGGTAAACCCCTTGGGGTGTGTTGAACTCTAAAACCACAGGGGGATTGAATTGGGGGGATCGATGAAATAATTGCATTTTTAACCCCTTAAGAAATGAAAAGAGGATATGAATGTTCGTTACAAGAATTTAGAAAATTTAAATGTTCCGTCTTGGATTATAAAACCTTTTGAAAGCGACGTGACCATTTTAGTTTCTCATTACAAGAAGAATTGACTGAACTTGAAGAGAATTTGGAACTCAAAATCAACATTCAAACAAGTGGATGCCGAATTTTGGACTTGAAAAAGATATTCGCACAAAATATGTCGGATTAACAATTTTTTTTTGGTTATTTTAAGGCGAAAAGCACATTGAGCCTATTACCGCCTCCCTAAATGTAAGTGTGAGTGTAAAGTGTTGAAGTCGTAAGTATAAGTGTTTGTTAGACTCGGGTACCGCGAAGGACGTCTTAATCCTCTCAATAGGTGCAGCTAGTCTGCACCGCCCTGCGGGTTATATCGGTATTAAATTCTGCTTAGATTAGAATTTTAATCTTTTAAATTACCCTGCACGGATTGACAAATATCAGCGAACCACTGTTAGTATTTCCTAGTTCTTACTTGGTTGAGGCAGGATTTAGCTGAATAATTTATTGCGAAAGACGAGAAATGTACGAGATATCAGAACGTAGTGATTTGCGATAAATATTAACAAATAATTCCCCGGATATAAAATAATCGAAGGCCATCAACCGCAACCGTCTCATTAAAATTGTATTTATTTATGTGATTTATATTTTATTTAAATTTCTGCTTCTATAAACATAATTATATCTTTAACTTAAATCTAATAATACAAATTATTTAAACAAAAACTGTATTACTGAATTGTTCCAAATAAAAGCTTCATTTGCGGCGATATTTGTGCAACATATTTTAAACATACGGGGGGGGGGTCTGCGAAATTAAAAAAAAATATTTAGGGGGTTAAAGCAGGACAAAGGTTGAGAACCGCTGCTCTAGATCAACCCGCGCGATTTTTGTGGCGGGGGTTGTAGAACACCGCTCGTGGAAACTTAATGGAGTTTTCACGTTGTTTAAACATAGTCACTTTAAGGTTTATTGAAACCGGTTTAATATAATTAGAATTGTAACGCTGATTGGACGGTGAAATGAGTTTTCGAAAAATAAGGTGTAATATTTTTTAATTTTTAGAATGGATACAGTTTTAGGGCAACTTTGATGTTTACAACTCACAATGTTTGATAAATAGTAGTCGTTTAACTCAGCAATCTGTATGACGTGATGGAAGCGATTTTCAAAAAACGTAACCACTATTATTATTTAATTTTACAGTTTTTTTGTAAAATTGATTTTATGATCCACACAAATTAGAATTGTATCGCTGATTGGACGGTGAAAAGAGTTTTCGAAAAATAAAGGTGTTATATTTTTTAATTTTTAGAATGGATACAGTTTTAGGGCAACTTTGATGTTTACAACTCACAATGTTTGATAAATAGTAGTCGTTTAACTCAGCAATCTGTATGGCGTGATGGAAGCGATTTTCAAAAAAATAACCACTAATATTTAATTTTACAGTTTTTTTGTAAAACTGATTTTGCATCCCACACAAATTAGAATTGTAACGCTGATTGGACGGTGAAATGAGTTTTCGAAAAATAAGGTGTTATATTTTTTAATTATTAAAATGGATACAGTTTTCGGCCAACTTTGATTTTTACAACTCACAATGTTTGATAAATAGTAGTCGTTTAACTCAGCAATCTGTATGACGTGATGGAAGCGATTTTCAAAAAACGTAACCACTATTGTTATTTAATTTTACAGTTTTTTTGTAAAATTGATTTTATGATCCACACAAATTAGAATTGTATCGCTGATTGGACGGTGAAATGAGTTTTCGAAAAATAAGGTGTTATATTTTTTAATTTTTAGAATGGATACAGTTTTCGGGCAACTTTAATGTTTACAACTCACAATGTTTGATAAATAGTAGTCGTTTAACTCAGCAATCTGTATGACGTGATGGAAGCGATTTTCAAAAAACATAACCACTATTATTTAATTTTACAGTTTTTTTGTAAAATTGATTTTATGATCCACACAAATTAGAATTGTATCGCTGATTGGACGGTGAAATGAGTTTTCGAAAAATAAGGTGTTATATTTTTTAATTTTTAGAATGGATACAGTTTTAGGGCAACTTTGATGTTTACAACTCACAATGTTTGATAAATAGTAGTCGTTTAACTCAGCAATCTGTATGACGTGATGGAAGCGATTTTCAAAAAACGTAACCACTATTATTATTTAATTTTACAGTTTTTTTGTAAAATTGATTTTATGATCCACACAAATTAGAATTGTATCGCTGATTGGACGGTGAAATGAGTTTTCGAAAAATAAGGTGTTATATTTTTTAATTTTTAGAATGAATACAGTTTTCGGGCAACTTTGATTTTTACAACTCAAAATGTTTGTTAAATTAATAGTAGTCGTTTCACTCAGCTGTCTGTATGGCGTGATGGAAGCGATTTTCATAAAACGTAATTATTTAATTTTACAGTTTTTTGTAAAGTTGATTTTGCATCCCACACGAATTAGAATTGCATCGCTGATTGTGATGGTGAAATGAGTTTTCAAAAAAGAGTAAAAATAAAGGTTTTTAAAAAATGTTTTTAGAATGGATACAGTTTTTAAACGGTCGGAATGATTTTGCTGGTTGATTAACTTATCCGAATTATTGTACAAACATCTTTAACGTATCGTTTAGTTCACTGACGTCATTTTATATCCGTCCAGCTAAATATTATTGGCGTTGATTTGTGCTAAATATACTCACAAAAACTCCGAAAATAGAATCCGATACGAACTGTATCGGCAGGCGCGGTGAAAATATTTCAATAATTGGCTTATAATGACAGCGGGAAGTTTGTTGACGCGTTTTGTTGAATCGGAACCAGACTGGCAGCCGGATTCAAAATGGAAGGTTGCGTAATAAATGAAGGCGATAAGTTATGTAATGTAGGGTCGCTGTGATATGGTACTATACTACCATACGTATACTATATTACCATATAAGGTAATATGGGTACTAAGGTACTATTCAAAGAACATCAGACCTCGCAGTGTATTCCTAATTAATATCAGCGCTCGTAACTTTTCCGCCAATTTTAACAGGAAACCGTAATGTTTACGTAAAATTGTTACTGGACAAAATGTATGCTCTTTCTCCGTGAAGCGGTAAAAATTACGATAGGTATTGCCGTTCAGTCATTATCATAGGAAATAACCAACAACAAACTCAACGTTGAGTCAGAGCCCGCCATCTTGAAACGGAAGTGAGTGGAAAAAATCCGTCTTTCGGGCTTTATATAAGGTACCAATGCGTTCGGTTAAAATTGCGTACGCTCGTCGTTAAATCAGAGGCCGCCATCTTGAAACGGAAAGTAACTAGGATTACGTCATTTTCGGCTTTGTACAAAATATGTTCTTAATAAATTTCAAGACAATCGGCCATTGCGATTGGCTAAAACTGAGTATACGCTTTTTTGTAAATCAGAGGCAGCCATATGAAACGGAAGTGAATGCTCAAAGTCTTACACGCACATCTTTCAGGCTTTATACAACGTAACTTCGTACCAAATTGCAAACAGTCGGCCAGTGCGTTTGGTTAGAAATTGAGTACAACCTTAATCGTTAAATCAGAGACCGCCATCTTGAAACGGAAGTGGATGGGGTGAAATCTTACACATACGCCTTTCGGGCTTTATACATGGTACTTCATTGCCAAATTTGAAAACAATCTCAATACATTTGGTCAAAACTGCGTAACAAATACGCAAACCAAATGAGAAACGGTTGAGTTGAAACAGAGACCTCACTTCGTTCTATCCGTAATTTTATTTATTTATTTTAGAAAGTACAGGTTCTTCTTTGTATTCATATCCGTTACGAATCATAAGAATTTTAAAAAGTAAAGATTTGTTTGTTTCCCTATCCGTTACGAATCATTATAAGAATTTTAGAAAGTACAGGTTCTTCTTTGTGTTCATATCCGTTACGAATCATTATAAGAATTTTAAAAAGCAAAGATTTTTTATTTGTATGCCTATCCGTTATGAATCATTATAAGAATTTTAGAAAGTACAGGTTCTTCTTTGTGTTCATATCCGTTAAGAATCATTATAAGAATTTTAAAAAGTAAAGATTTTTTTTATTTGTTTGCCTATCCGTTACGAATCACTATAAGAATTTTAAAAAGTAAAGATTTTTTTATTTGTTTGCCTATCCGTTACGAATCATTATAAGAATTTTAGAAAGTACAGGTTCTTCTTTGTGTTCATATCCGTTACGAATCATTATAAGAATTTTAAAAAGCAAAGATTTTTTATTTGTATGCCTATCCGTTATGAATCATTATAAGAATTTTAGAAAGTACAGGTTCTTCTTTGTGTTCATATCCGTTAAGAATCATTATAAGAATTTTAAAAAGTAAAGATTTTTTATTTGTTTGCCTATCCGTTACGAATCATTATAAGAATTTTAAAAAGTAAAGATTTTGCTCTTTGTATGCCTATCCGTTATGAGTATTATAAGAATTTTAGAAAGTAAAGATTTTTTTTTTATGCCTATCCGTTATGAATCGTTATAAGAATTTTAGAAAGTAAAGAATTTTTTCTTAGTGTGCATATCCGTTACGAATTATTATAAGAATTTTAGAAAATAAAGTATCTTTTTCTGCTTATGCCTATTCGTTAAGAATTACTAAACATTTTTGAAAAAGAAGGTTCTTTTCTTTGTCTATCCGTTAAAAACCGTTATACTAATTTTAGAAAGCAAAGATTCCTTTTCTTTGTATACGTGTCCGTTAAGAATTTATTGCAAGCATTTTGATTTTGTCTGCGGCAATACGGAAGAGTTTTTGAAAGCTCTTATCGAAGTTCCGAGTTTTTAAAATAACAGCGTTCTTCATCACGAACCTCTCTTGCACATATCTTACCTTTTACGGTGCATTGTAGCAAGGTTCTATTTAGCATGATGTGGCAAAGGTATTGCAGTTTTCGCCATTTGTGATGGTTGTTTTTCATTCTTCGTAAAACTTCGACATTGGTCACGTGCTGCCAGGGAATTTTGAAGCTTCTATATAAGTACTTCTCTCGAATGCTGACCTTGAAGACCTTTAAACGCCGCACAAAGATTTGCACCAGTTGTGGATCTAGTTTTTTCACATCTTCCATTTTGTAAAAGCAGTACAACCGTGAAGTATAATGAACTATTTTTTTTCAAAATATTGGTTGGACTCCGCCTAACCTTGCCACCTTCGATCTACGTCTGGGGAACAGAGTCAGGCATCGCAGGAGCCATATTTTTATACCAGTAGCAGTTTTTATTGAAAATAAGTTTCCTGTTTGAAATTTCATGTCCTGCTTGTTTTCCCAAAGTCCTCATACACGATTGTGTCCAGGTAATTCTTACTCTCTGTAGCAGCAAGATTAGACAATAAGAAACGTTTCTGTCTAATTCTGTTATCAGATGATATACACCGAATATATCCTAGATACGAGGTAGCTTATAGGAAATGCGTGTGTTATCGTTAACAGTCGAACTTAATTGATAAGTACGGTACGGTAGTTATCAATTGATAACTTAGCAGAAGTCTTGATACTAGTTGTTTACAAGTGGTCGACGAATGCTTGGTTCAGGAATAAATGGAAAAAAACAAACCTTTCACCTTAATTGTTTTTTTTGTTTTTTTATTCCTGTAAATGTTTTATGAAATTTTTATACTGTCTTGTTGCAATCTT
Organism: Callitettix versicolor; assembly: GCA_022606455.1. Taxonomy (NCBI): domain Eukaryota; kingdom Metazoa; phylum Arthropoda; class Insecta; order Hemiptera; family Cercopidae; genus Callitettix; species Callitettix versicolor. The sequence goes on from CM040185.1 coordinate 96,739,868, forward strand.
TACATGTGACCAAAATTCGAGTAAAATCTTATTTTTGAAATTATTCTGATTTGTCGAATTGACCCGAAACCACAATTTTAACCATACTTTTCGAATTACAGTACCTATTACAGTTACATCTAAGTATCGAGTACTAATACCGATTACAGTTACGTCTAAGTATCGAGTACTAATACCGATTACAGTTACGTCTAAGTATCGAGTATTTTTTTGTTGTTGTTTAACGTACGACTATTGTACACACTTGGGTTAATGCTGACTATGGGATGATTTATAGCGTATGAAAATGCCAAACCCTGGCCGGGAATCGAACCCGGGTACTCGGGGTGAAAGCCCAGTACGCTATCAACTAGACCACCTAGGCGGCTAATTTTCGATAAAAGAAGGCTTAATAGTACTTATCTTCATAAACGCTTCTATCTGCATATGAACGATTATATTACACCGTGTATAAACCCGAAAGCGTATGTGTACATGTATCTTTTCTCATTCACTTCCGTTTCAAGATGGCGTCGTCTTGTTTATAATTAGTGCGTACAGTTGTAGCCAAACGCATTAACAGATTATTTTGAAATTTCGTATGAAGAGATCTTGTATAAAGTCCAAATGACGTAAATAGTAAATATTGTGACTATTTACTTCTCTTTCAAGATGGCGGCCTCTGATTTAACGATGACGAGTGTACGCAGTTTTAATCAAACGTATTGATCGATTGTCTTGAAATTTTTACGAAACTACTTTTTAAATATACCGAAGACTTGTATGTATGATTTTTTCCCGTTCACTTCCGTTTCGAGATGACCATCTCTAGTACAACTTGGGAGTGTAGTTGCTGCAATACTGGCTGAACGGCAGAACCTATGTAATTTTGAACGTTTCATAGAGAAAGAGCATAAAATTTCAAATAAAGTTGGTCCAGTAACATTTTTTCATATATATATATATATATATATATATATATATATATATATATATATATATATATATATATATATATATATAGATGCTCAGTTGGAAGGTCCCAGAGAAGGAAATCCCAAAGAGAGCAGGGGTAAAATGGACGGAGGAGCGGAAGAGGATCCATGGGGACAGGATGAGGGAGTTGTGGAGGATTAGAAGGAACAAGACATGAGTCGGAGTGCTTTGCGTGATCCAACAGGGTCTATGCGCAAATAATAATAATAATAATAATAATATATATATATATATATATATATATATATATATATATATATATATTACGTTTACCGGTTAAATTGGCGCAAAATATTACGAACGCTGACGTAGAGCGCTGATATTAATTAACCCCGCAGGGGGTGCAGATTAGCTGCACATATCGAGAGGATTTGGACGTCCCTCGCGGTACCCGAGTCTACAACACTACACTTTACACTCAAATTTACATTTAGGGAGGCGATAATAGCCTAAATGTGCTTTTCCCCTTAAAAAAATATATTAATTAAGAACAAACGGCGAGGCGTACTTTTCTTTGAACTACTAGTAATATCATTAGGCATAGTCGTACAGGTTATACGCTATGCGGTTAGGTTAGGTCAAGGCGGTGCAAAATAGAACGCAAGGTCGCCGCGAAATGTCTGGAATTCCGTAGCATCTTCACCCCCGGGGGCAGGCGACCTTGCTCTGGCTGATCGTGTAATTACAAAGCGGACGGCGTACAGTCGTGATCCGATCTGGATTCAATGTACACCAGGGCCTCAGAACAAAGGGCCCACATCCTGTTCGGTGTCTAGTTTCGAGCGAAATTTAAATGAGGCCGGTTACAGTAATTTCGTTTCTTTTCAGCCGCGTATAATGGCATGTTGTGCTGTGGCATTAGCATATGTACACGTATCTGTGGGTGCTACACGCCCGTTGTCTGGAATCGTATTGGTCGGCCTAAACGGGATTGGAATTAGATTTTTTTAGCGAATTCCTGCGCGGATGACATTGAGATACGAGATGAAAAAGTCGAATTAATGTTTGTAGTATGTGATGAAATGGGGTAATTTTCTTCGTGTGTTGGAAACCACAGATTAAGAGGCATAAATACTAATAATATAGTTTTGAATTAACGTTCTTATGTGGTCACAGTGTACACTTTGAGGATTGGTGGGCTTTGCGCATTAATAAACACAAATTTGGTAATATGAAACTTTCTCACCGTAGTTAACACGCGTTCTTCTGATTTTGGTAGAAATAACCACTTTCAGTTCTTCTGAGTCAAAAAATATGGATACACGCATGCGCATCTTGCTGCAGACTTGATTTGGTTTTAATTCGGCATATACGAGGGCTATCCAGAAAGTCGGTTACGTTTTGGTATAAAACAAAACGAAGTACAAGAAAAAAAATTTATTATATACATTTGAAAGTAGCACTAAAATACTACTTTTCTCCGTAGTCGCCATATAAATTTAGACAATTATAATAGCGGTGAACCAGTTTTGAAATTCCAGTATCGTAGAATTCTGCCGCCTGAGACTTCAGCCAGGTTGTGACGCCCTCCCGCAGTTCCTCGTTGTCATCAAAACACTGCGTCGCAAGCCAGGTCTTCATTGCTGGAAACAGGTGATAATCGCTGGGAGCAAAGATCCGGACTGTAAGGTGGATGTGGAAACACCTCCCACTTGAAAACATCCATGACATCTCGAGTTCGAATGGCTTTGTATGGTCGGGCGTTGTCGTGAAGAAACAGAATTTTTGAACTCAACTTTCCTCTGCGCTTGTTTTGAATTGATCTTAAATTTTCCAAGGTTTCACAATACCTTGCAGAGTTTACTGTCGTTCCATGTTCTAAATAAATCTCAATTCGTTTATTGTTCTCAGCTAACAAAAACCGTATTACCGACCGCACTTCACAGGTCGCGGGATTTTCAATAGCTGCGCATATTTCAAACTAGTATTGTACGATAAACTCTCATTAGCACGGATGGATAGCCACTGAACAGACGAACGCTCTGACACCAAGATGGCCGTGATATCCCCGCCCCTAGCGTATACAGAGGAAAACGTAACCGACTTTCTGGATAGCCCTCGTAAGTCTGTTTTTTGTCTAATTTTCGAATAAGGTCTTTTCTTTAACCTCTAAAAATTTTGACTCTTCAACGAAAGCCAGTCGGAGAATTTAGAATCTTAACGAATTTAAAATAAGATTCACTTCAGGGTTAACTGTTACGTAACAATATGAAATTTAGTAAATTTTTGTCACAGGGTTTTTGTTTTCAGTTCATAATCGTTACGCGTAAGTTTCACGTGACTGCTACGACCTCAAAGCTTACCAACACGTTTGGGAGTCCTGACTGTTGCAAAGGCGGTGGTTACTGTTTCCTCTGACAAGGATACTGCACTTGCAAGCGATGGTCACTTTTTACCGCTTGCAACCTTTAATCTGAGTAAGGTTAGATTACGTGGTGCTAGTCAAGCAACGGAAAGAAAACGAAATAGTTTTGTAACGTCTTTCGTTACCTGTGGAATTACCTGTGGAATTCAGACCTGTGGAATTACTGATGCAAGAGAAAAAGTGAACTCGCACAAGTGAAAAAGTCCTTTTTGAATGTTGTAGGCCTAAAACATCATTTCAAGTCAGACAACTGTACGAAAACGAAATAGGTTTGAAAGGTTAGCAAAGGCTCAGACCTGTGGAATTACAGATGCGAGAGAAAAATGACCTCGCACAAATAAAGAAGTCCTTTTGAATGGTGTAAAACCACATCACAACGCAAAGGAAAAGAAATAGATTGAAACGTCTTTGCTCAGATCTGTGGAATTACTGATTCAAGAGAAAAAGTGACCTCGCACAAGGAAAAGTCCTTTTTTGAATGTTGTAAAACATCATTTCAAGTCAAACAACTGAACGAAAAAGTAATAAGTTTGAAACGTTTTTGCTCAGACCTATGGAATTACTAATGCAAGAGAAAAAGTGACCTCGCACAAATGGAAAATTGTTGATACAAAATTATTGATGATACTTCACAAAGCGAACAATACCCTCAGTCGAACCTGTACACTTCAGTTCACTACATTCGAAGAGCGTATCCTCCAGCATATCCATCTTCTCTTCTCCTAACCCCTTTCAATTCTACTATCCAATCACCCGCTTGTTATAAGTCTTCATCATTTCTATTTGAATATTCCTCTTGTACACCTGTTGCTAGTCCTACTGACCTTGGCCGTGACCACGCGGCCTACGTGTTTGTTTTATTAAAATTTCCAAGTTTTAATTTTACAAGTCTTCAAATCTGACAGCTCGTAACCCTTTAATGTTTAAAACCGTTTAATGATGGAATCACCTTCAGTGGCGCGCTTAAGAACTTAACTTTGTACACGTTTAACTTGATTGATTGGATGTTAAGAGGTTACAGGGTTTAGTGACCCCCTGACAATGCGATCAGGTGTTTATTGTGCAACGAAGCCTTTTAAATACTAGTTCCGAATATTCAGAATCAGATTATGTGATCTGCAGTTCACTCCTGTTTTGCCCACACACTGTTTCTCCATGATGAATTCCTACTCTATTCAAACGTGCCTCGTAATGCGTTCTACTTCCTCCCAAAGGTCTCCCAAAGTCCATTTAGGGAAACCTTTTATAACAAATTTTCGAGACTGTGATAGCTCCATTCCTGGAATTCCTGTAAGGGTTGTGTTTCTCAACTCAGTGTAATCCTGCTGCTTCTGGGTATAATTTGAAGCCCTTTTGCTACCGCCTCTTCAGTTTGCACTCCCAATAGACTATTGATTTAAATTGTGCAGTCCCGTCTCACTTCTTTTATTGCAGGATTGGTAGATCCGTCCAGATCCTACGGTCTGTTGTGATTCACTGTTTGTGGGTTTCAGTTATAACTCCAGTTTCTTCTAGCTCAGTGTTATTTTCACTACTTTTGCCAGTTCACGACAAGTTTCTACGGTGGTTTTTAGCGTTTGAAGTCACGGTAATAGCTGGAGAAATAAAAAGCAGTTAGATTAAACTGGTGTTCAGAATCCGCTAGCTAAGTTCCTCCTTAGCCGCACTGCCTTCAGTGTTCGCTGTTCCACCTTGGCTTGTGATGTGGATAAGGTAAGGACTGTTAGAAAAACGAAGGACGGGTTTAGGTTCCAAGGTTTGGGATGGAAGTGATTCAGTATACGTATGCGCAGGATAGGACGAATGCTGTGACCGCTGATCCTCTGCCGAAATCGTATTGAAGTTCCGCGCTATATTGAAGTGGTTCCGAAATATGTACGCAAACTAGACCTACACGCCAATATTCATACAAATCTATCAATTAGTTTACTATTAAACTACGCGTTCGCGCGCGCGCACATGCACACACACGCACTCACTACCCACGCACGCGCACGTCCCATAGCACACACACACACACACACACACACACACACACACACACACACACAAACACACACAAACACACACACTGACACCCGCGCGCGGGCACGTGCACGAACTAAGGGACAGACATCCAAATAAAAACCTCTTTTTTTGGTTAAAAAGACCTACTAATCCATTGAAATTTTCAGATCATTATCACCCAGTTTTCTTATACTTAATGTAATAAGAACGCAAGACAGATTGTGGAACTGTCCTCAAGCATTCAATAAACAGTTTATTGTTAGCCTTGACGTAACGTGGGAACGGATAACTTCGCTAATAACTGAGCGTAGCGAACACGTTGTTTTACGCAGCTGATCAGCGGAGCGTGTTTAACGCTGCAGTCGTTGTCCTTCCTTACCTGAATACAGGTTGAGCCAGTGATCCGTGATGGCGTCGCAAAGGTGGTCTTCGTGTTGGGTATTCCCTCGTACGTTTCTGATTTTGGCGGATCAAATCTGATCTGTGCTGGAAATTTGTGTCGACCGTACCAGCGAGACTTAGCGAATTTCCACCGTGCCAGGTTAGCGAATTTCCATTGGAAAAATTAGCTACTGGAGAGGCTGTCATGGTAATACTCAGAAAAGGGACTTTAAAATGTCTAGATCACGTTTCGAGGGTCATTAAAGCTGTGTGTGTGTGTGTGTGTGTGTGTGTGTGTGTGTGTGTGTGTGTGTGTGTGTGTGTGTGTGTGTGTGTGTGTGTGTGTGTGTGTGTGTGTGTGTGTGTGTGTGTGTGTGTGTGTGTGTGTGTGTGTGTGTGTGTGTGTGTGTGTGTGTGTGTGTGTGTGTGTGTGTGTGTGTGTGTGTGTGTGTGTGTGTGTGTGTGTGTGTGTGTGTGTGTGTGTGTGTGTGTGTGTGTGTGTGTGTGTGTGTGTGTGTGTGTGTGTGTGTGTGTGTGTGTGTGTGTGTGTGTGTGTGTGTGTGTGTGTGTGTGTGTGTGTGTGTGTGTGTGTGTGTGTGTGTGTGTGTGTGTGTGTGTGTGTGTGTGTGTGTGTGTGTGTGTGTGTGTGTGTGTGTGTGTGTGTGTGTGTGTGTGTGTGTGTGTGTGTGTGTGTGTGTGTGTGTGTGTGTGTGTGTGTGTGTGTGTGTGTGTGTGTGTGTGTGTGTGTGTGTGTGTGTGTGTGTGTGTGTGTGTGTGTGTGTGTGTGTGTGTGTGTGTGTGTGTGTGTGTGTGTGTGTGTGTGTGTGTGTGTGTGTGTGTGTGTGTGTGTGTGTGTGTGTGTGTGTGTGTGTGTGTGTGTGTGTGTGTGTGTGTGTGTGTGTGTGTGTGTGTGTGTGTGTGTGTGTGTGTGTGTGTGTGTGTGTGTGTGTGTGTGTGTGTGTGTGTGTGTGTGTGTGTGTGTGTGTGTGTGTGTGTGTGTGTGTGTGTGTGTGTGTGTGTGTGTGTGTGTGTGTGTGTGTGTGTGTGTGTGTGTGTGTGTGTGTGTGTGTGTGTGTGTGTGTGTGTGTGTGTGTGTGTGTGTGTGTGTGTGTGTGTGTGTGTGTGTGTGTGTGTGTGTGTGTGTGTGTGTGTGTGTGTGTGTGTGTGTGTGTGTGTGTGTGTGTGTGTGTGTGTGTGTGTGTGTGTGTGTGTGTGTGTGTGTGTGTGTGTGTGTGTGTGTGTGTGTGTGTGTGTGTGTGTGTGTGTGTGTGTGTGTGTGTGTGTGTGTGTGTGTGTGTGTGTGTGTGTGTGTGTGTGTGTGTGTGTGTGTGTGTGTGTGTGTGTGTGTGTGTGTGTGTGTGTGTGTGTGTGTGTGTGTGTGTGTGTGTGTGTGTGTGTGTGTGTGTGTGTGTGTGTGTGTGTGTGTGTGTGTGTGTGTGTGTGTGTGTGTGTGTGTGTGTGTGTGTGTGTGTGTGTGTGTGTGTGTGTGTGTGTGTGTGTGTGTGTGTGTGTGTGTGTGTGTGTGTGTGTGTGTGTGTGTGTGTGTGTGTGTGTGTGTGTGTGTGTGTGTGTGTGTGTGTGTGTGTGTGTGTGTGTGTGTGTGTGTGTGTGTGTGTGTGTGTGTGTGTGTGTGTGTGTGTGTGTGTGTGTGTGTGTGTGTGTGTGTGTGTGTGTGTGTGTGTGTGTGTGTGTGTGTGTGTGTGTGTGTGTGTGTGTGTGTGTGTGTGTGTGTGTGTGTGTGTGTGTGTGTGTGTGTGTGTGTGTGTGTGTGTGTGTGTGTGTGTGTGTGTGTGTGTGTGTGTGTGTGTGTGTGTGTGTGTGTGTGTGTGTGTGTGTGTGTGTGTGTGTGTGTGTGTGTGTGTGTGTGTGTGTGTGTGTGTGTGTGTGTGTGTGTGTGTGTGTGTGTGTGTGTGTGTGTGTGTGTGTGTGTGTGTGTGTGTGTGTGTGTGTGTGTGTGTGTGTGTGTGTGTGTGTGTGTGTGTGTGTGTGTGTGTGACGTTTTATAAAACGGTCTCGTTTTCGTCCCATTTAATTCAAACTTGATCGATTATGATAATACAGTAGCTTCAACAAGTTCGTTAACCAGCCAAATTCGTTCAACAGTTTCAAAATGGTGGCCATTTCAAATCTTTTAAAAATGTAAAACGACTTTTTTGAATTTTGTCTTATTACTTTTTTAATATGTTTTTGCCGTCTTAATCGTCGTTAAAAATCTGCATAAATTAGCATTTTGAATTTTCAGAATCCGTTGAGTTGAAATTAAAGAAATTTTTTTTAACGGCGGTCAGGGTTCGTTTTCGTATTTTAAATGTAATTTGAAATTGTAATATACAAATACGTACGCTGCCTCGGTGATCTAGTGGATAGCTTACTAGGCTTTCATACCGAGGACCCGGGTTCGATTCCCGGTCAGGGCTTGGCATTTTCACATGCTATAAATCATCCCACCGTCTGCATTAGCCCAAGTGTGCACAATAGTCGGACGTTAAACACCAAAAAAAAAAAAAAAAAAAAAAATATGTACAGATTTTGATGCCGATTATGTTGAAATCAGAATTTCAAAAAAAATGTTAAGCAAATAATTCCGGAAATTCGCTTCTATCAAGTCGGCGAAGCGGCGGGTGTTTTTGCTTTAAAACGTAACATTCCGTGACCTTTTATTTCCAATTTCTACGAAGGTTTAACGACGTACGATGACTATCGGCTTTAATTTAGGAACAGTCATCGCGCGACTGCGAAATATAATCAAGAAACAATTTGAGCGTTTCTTGTAAACAGCGGCCGCAGTGAGGCGACTCAAGGCTCACGAGAGGATCGCCTTGGCTGGCGACGGATCCTTTCCAACGCGAACAATGCAGCCGAGGGTGCTTCCTCCTTTCATTGCTTTGTTACAGGGCTGATGCTACCTAATGACATACAACGGCGGCACGCAGCTGTCTCGCTGACGTGATTAAGGTGAATTTCCTAAAGTAATTTTTCATCGTTTTCCAGTTATTTTTAAACATCATCGTAGTCGACATTGAAGTCAGTATGTATTAGCATTTTTAAACAGTTCAATTACATTGAAAGTAAGAAATGAACCCTGACCGACGTCGAATTTAATTTCATAATTTCTATGATTGCAAAAATCCGTTACGCTAATTTATGTAGTTTTTTAAAGTCTGATTACCGTATTGAAGGTAACGATCTTATTTTATACTATTACCAAAATCGATTTTGGTAATAGTATAAATAGTGGGAAGCGGAGTCAGCTTCAAAACCGAACCTAGACAGATTCGAAGCTGCGCGGAACGGAGCCCAGCGACGCCGCTCGACTCCACTCAGCTTTCAGTGGCCGCACTTTTATTGAAAACATGTTAGATTTTGAATGCATAATCCGCTCCACTCAGCGTAACAAAGCTCCACATTTGGTGGCCATCGACTCCACTCAGCTTTCAGTGGCCGCACTTTTATTGAAAACATGTTAGATTTTGAATGCATAGTCCGCTCCACTCGGCGTAACAAAGCTCCACATTTGGTGGCCATCGACTCCACTCAGCTTTCAGTGGCCGCACTTTTATTGAAAACATGTTAGATTTTGAATGCATAGTCCGCTCCACTCGGCGTAACAAAGCTCCACATTTGGTGGCCATCGACTCCACTCAGCTTTCAGTGGCCGCACTTTTATTGAAAACATGTTAGATTTTGAATGCATAGTCCGCTCCACTCGGCGTAACAAAGCTCCACATTTGGTGGCCATCGACTCCACTCAGCTTTCAGTGGCCGCACTTTTATTGAAAACATGTTAGATTTTGAATGCATAGTCCGCTCCACTCGGCGTAACAAAGCTCCACATTTGGTGGCCATCGACTCCACTCAGCTTTCAATGGCCGCACTTTTATTGAAAACATGTTAGATTTTGAATGCATAATCCGCTCCACTCAGCGTAACAAAGCTCCGCATTTGGTGGCCATCCGATCTTACGTTCGGTTTTGAAGCCGATTCCGTTTCTCTCACTACGCTGACCACGCCTCCAAATTTTTTATTGTTACCTAGGTTACGCGTTTAAACACATTAATAGTTTCTTAGAATCCGTTTAAATATTTTGATTTAAAAGATACAAGCGCGTTTTATAAAAGTGATTGATTTCCGTTTCCGATTGCCGTTGATCTTCCGTTCCGCTTAGCGCAGCTCCGCTCGCATTTGGCGGCCACTCCGTCTGAATAGGTGCAACCGTAAGGTTATTGGTTTTGCAGTTTTAATATAGAAATAATACCAGCTGTTGATAGTGCATTTGAAAGAAACGCTGTTAGTGGTCAAGCATGCAAATGGTAGAACAACTATCATTTTAGTGAAACAAACTAAATGATAGAACGGAAAAATCAGCTGGAGCACAGGAAAAAGTTTCCTTCGCCTGACAGATCTGAAAACGTCGACTTTGGCGAATCAACAGAGGTGTCGAAAATGTTTCGGCGCAGAATGATTCATTTCACTGATATTTATCAGTTGCAATATTAGTTTTTTCATGTAGGCCTGTACACAAGTATACAAGTAATACATTTCATTTCTCGTAGGGGTGATGTCATTTCCACGTGCTTTCCGAACGAACCGCCAAATTGTCACTCTTAATCGGCGCGTGTTTCTTTAAAGTAATCGCGGCACGCAGCTGTCTCGCTGACGTGATAGAAGCGAATACCCAAAAGTATTTTTCCTTATTATTTCGATATTCTGATTTCACCATCGTAATCAGCATTACAGTCTGCATATATTAGCATTTTAAACTATCAATTAACGTCGAAAATACGAAGATAAACTTTGACAGCTGTCAAATTAAATTTCTTAAATTCAAAATGCTAATTTATGCAGTATTAACGCTGATTAAGGTGACGAAATAGGATTTTCGAAAGACAAAATTAAGACGAAATGTTACGAAATTGTAAACGTTTGAAATGGTCGCCATTTTGAAATTTTGCCAAAACATTATTGTCTACGGCCCGAGGGCCACATCCGGCCCGCGGACAGATTTTGTCCGGCCCGCGGAGAGCTAGCATACTTGAAAACTCCTTTTAGAGAACATATTTTTTATAGCAAATTAAATTTAGTTTACTGAAGTATTCTAATTTTATGTTGAATAACCAACGAGATTATTCTGTACGTGCTATTAGCGCCATCTGTTAGCGATAGAAGGTACTACCTATTTCCGCTTGTGTCCACCAGATGTCGTGTCACGTTACCCTCATGGCTCGTACTCTACGACTAATCTAGAAATTACAGATAATGACAGGAAAATTAATAATATGCAGTGTTGCCGTTTTGCGGACTTTAGTCCGATTTGCAGCCTTTTTTAAACGTTGCGTACTTTTTCGGACTTTTTTTCATCAGTGGATTATTTCACTTTTTACCACCGGCAACAATGATAATGTGGTTTTGGCCCTCGGAACTTCCTGGAGTAATCAGTATGGCCCTAAGGCTGGAAAGTTTGGAGAACCCTGGTCTAAGTTATTATTGTAATTGTTTTTATGCCAATATTGAATAAAATCAACACACGCGCACACTCGGAATTCACTAAAGTGCGCAGTGTTCTTGTAAACACGAAGTGTTAGGCGGGAGGCTGCGTGAGGCACGGCTATTTTTGGTAACAAAATTTAAATCGTGAGAACAAACGTTTTCGCGGACATCTCGCGGTCACCTGTCGGTCACGATCGCGTCCACGTGTCCGAGCCGCGGCGGTTCAAGGCCGTCGTTCTTTTGCAATGTTTTATTCTCATTTCTCTCAGCCGTGTTAATTATCGATCATTTATATTTTATGTTCATATTAGTGCTGTTCGATTGAGATTTTTTTTCGTAATTATGAATAAAAAAAAAAACCTTCTGATTGAGTAAGGCGGTGTGTCACCGTTTACCTTAGCCTGTGGTTACAGGATATTAAAATTTCTGCCACCGCGGGATTGTGGCGTTAGTGCGCGGAGGTTAAGCGAGTTCTGTGTCGTTGGAAGTAATGAATCGCGCGCACAGCTGTTTCGCTGACGTGATGGAAGCAATTTTCAGAATGTCTGCTTTTTACATTTTATATACGTTTGCTTTTAATAATACAGCAAAGACCTACACTTAATTTGGATTTTATACGTAGTTTTATATTTTAAAAAATTTGGGCAGTGCGGGACTGGCCGACAGAAGTGACTACTTTTGGCATACCTGACTGTACTTTTTCACTATTATTATTTAGTTATTTTTATAAAAAATTAGATGCATGCAGGACAGGGCAACTCTTGGAAATTTATTTTCGTATTAAATTTCACGTGTGTGCAGGTACACAACTTAAAAATTAACTGAAACTCACAGGCTATGCGGGTTCGATTCCCGGCGAGGGCTTGGCATTTTCATGCGCTATATATCATCCCATCGTCTGCATTAGCCCAAGTGTGCACAATAGTCGGACGTTAAACACAAAAAAAAAAAAATTTAGTATCTTAGGCTATATAAAGGACTTTAATAATTAATCAGTTTTATAACCCTACTTTTAATACTGTCTAAGTATGATAATAAATATAATATTTGTGATTCTGGGATTTAAAAGTTAGTATATGTTTTTTTTAATGTCCGACTATTGTGCACACGGGCTAATGCAGACGATGGGATGATTTATAGCGTATGGAAATGCCAAGCTCTGGCCGGGAATCGAACCCGGTTCCTCGGGGTGAAAACCTAGTACGCTATCAACTAGGCCACCGAGGCGGCTGTTAGTATATGTTATGAGCCGCCTCGGTGGTCTAGTGCAGGGGTCTCCAAACTTTCCAGCCTTGGGGCCATACTGATTACTCCAGTAAGTTCCGAGGGCCAAAACAATAAGCCTACAACAATGTATGAGTAGTTAGCCCATGACCATATCAATGTAGATGTCATATTAATAATTATTCAACATAAAATTAGAATACTTCAGTAAACTAAATTTAATTTGCTATAAAAAATATGTTCTCTAAAAGGAGTTTTCAAGTATGCTAGCTCTTCGCGGGCCGGACAAAATCTGTCCGCGGGCCGGATGTGGCCCTCGGGCCGTAGTTTGGAGACCCCTGGTCTAGTGGATAACGTACTGGGCTTTCACCCCGAGGACCCGGGTTCGATTCTCGGCGATTGCTTGGCATTTTCATACGCTATAAATTTATCCCACCGTCTGCGTTAGCCCAAGTGTGCACAATAGTCGGACGTTAAACACCAAAAAAAAAAAAAAAAAAAAAAAAAAAAAAAAAAAAAAAAAAAGTATATGTTATGTACATTAAATAATTTATCTACACAAATTAAGAAAATATTCATTTTAAAATTAACAAGAATAAACATAACCTAAGTTGAGGCTATTGTGCGAAATTAGCTGTTTTTAAATAGTCACTTCCAGTCTAGATATATAAAAGAGCATTACATGCTATGGAGTATGCATTAAGGATTCAAGCGTGACGGGGAAAGGATGTTTATACCCATGTTTTGTCAACCGCGCGTGCGTGTGTGTGTGAGCGCGAGTGCGTGTGCGTGTATCATCACACTCACGACCGCAGTTTAGTCCAGATTTGATACAAACTTGGCACAAAAATAAATTTCTTCATTACCTTGTGTAAGTATGTTAACAAGGTCAAATCTGATTCAAACATGACAAAAAAAATTATAATTTCTGTAATATCGTAGACATGATCGTTAACCAGTAACTTCTTTCAACACTGTCAAAATTTCGGTCATTTATATGTATATAAACATCCTCTCAATACGTCATTTAAGGGCAAGATCGCCATTCTGTTCAAAGCCCCTGGACTGGGTCTTACCATGAGGATCTGCATTAGCTTATTTTCAAATAGAAAGAAACGCCTGCAAACTGTTGGGATGCAGACCGCCGTACTCGCTTGCCAAACATATGTCATTAGCTCAGGTCCTTGTACGTGCCTTTCGTCACACAGGCATGATCTTAGTAACAGAATATTTAAAGGTAAACATATTCATAGCCGACTTGATTTTCGTGCTATGTTTAAACCAAATCGAATCGAACTTTGAGTACACAATGTTACGCTGTTCAAAAAGTGTCATTTTTTGTTTCACCTTAGAATCATTTAAAAATCTGTTTTAACCAACATATATCGGCATGAAAATCTGTATAAATTGGCATTTTAAATTTAAAATTACATAAAAATTTGAAAATGAACCCTGTCCCCTTTCAAATTTGTTTTGTTAATTTCAGTGGTTTTTGGCGGATTACAATGGTCAAGTTGTACTTTTAGAGAAAGTGAAAGGTAGACAAGTTATTTTTATTATTTAAGGTTTGAAATGGTCGTAATTTGAAAACTAACAAATTCTGGTGGGTAACGAACTTATCCGAGCTGTTAGCAAAATCGATTTGTGTACCAAGTTAAAATCAAATTGAATCAAAATTTGACACATTCTCTCTCTTTCTCTCTCTCTCTCACACACACACACACACACACACACACACACACACACAACAACTCTCCCACCACACACACACACACAAACAACTCTCTCACCACACACACACACACTCTCACACGCACTCTCTCTCTCTCTCTCTCTCACACACACACACACACACACACACACACACACACACACACACACACACACACACACACACACACACACACTTTCTCACTCTCTCTCTCTCTCTCTCTCTTACACACACTGTCTCTCATACGCACTCTCTCTCTCTCATAGACACACACACACACACACACACACACACACTCATACATACACACAGACGCACGCACGCACACGCACTACAGTACAAACGCGCGCGTATACAGACACACGCACACACTCTCTTTCTTTCTCACACACACAGGCGCACGCACACGCACTACACCATAAACACACGCATACACAGACACAAGCACGCACACACTCACACACAAACACAAACACGCGCACTAAATCAGAAACGCGCGCGTGCACACACTCGCACACGCACTACACACCACAAACGCGCGCGCGTACATACACACACACAATGCTACAAACGAGCGCGCGCACAAACGCGCGCACACACACACGCGCGCGCGTAGGATAAAACAAAATACAGTATTGTGGCCTTGACCCCTAAAGGTAAATTACCCTTATTCATTAACCCTCCGCGATACGTTGAAAGCCTTTCGTAACATTCCGCCCTTCGGAACTCCCAGACTTACTCGACCCGCATAACTGCCAACCGCAAGTATTTTGAGGTCCTATTTTTAGTGAAATGTTTCCAAATATATTTATGTATTGCACAACAGTATGCAGCTCTGACGTCAGTTTGTACGTCAGAGAATGAAGTTAAGGTCATTATTGGTCCTCGGCAGGCTTGAACCTCTTTTTTGGAAGTTCGATACAATCGTACAATAGAGTACCGTTATGTATGCCCAAAGCGCCAGAATGGTTGTCCCAAACGTAATCCAGCACTTAGGAAAGTTGTTCACTATACTTTTCGTGAAACGTTTGGAAAATTCTCTGCCTGTACCAGTTTCTATACCAATTCTCTGCCTGCCGTGATGGAAGCGAATTTTTAACAATATTTTTCTTTATCTTGCAGTCGTTTGAAAATCTTATTATCTGGAATTACGAAGTACGGTTAAAAGTTTTGAAAATGGAATTATTCCGAAACGCGTCAACAAATATTTGATGCTAAGAAAGGCAGTAGGAAATGTATATACAACAATTCTAAAGAATAAAAAGGGGATTGCATTAAACATCTCTGTTTTCCTGTTCACAAACAGCATTAAACCTGCGTAAATTAGTATTTTAAACTTTCAAATTACATTGAAAATACGAAAATGAGCCTCGATCAAAATCATTTCCATCGGATTTGTGATTATTTAAAATACTAATTTATTTAGATTACAATGGTAAAATCAGATTTTAAAAATATTGCTACATATAGAGCAATTTTTTCTTTATATTTGTTATTGTTTTTAGACAATTTTTATTGTTTTAACAATATTGTTTTTAAACAATATTTTGCCGGGTAGTGGATTTGCCCAAACTATTACCAAAATAGTTTTTTGTGCCCAGTTTGATTGAAATCTGACTAAAATTGCGACACACGCGCGCGCGCGCACACACACACTACACACACACACACACACACACACACACACACACACACACACACACACACACACACACACACACACACACACACACACACACACACACACACACACACACACACACACACACACACACACACACACACACACACACACACACACAAACACAAACACACACACCAAATTGCACTTTGATAAATATTTAGGCCTACTGTAACGGATTCCAGGAAACTAGTATGTTTAAAACTGTAACTTAGACAACGGTAACCTGGGTAACGAGAAATAATAAGTTCGGCTTATCATCGTGAAGGGAAAACGGAGCAGCTTTAAAACCGAATCTAGACAGAGTCGAAGTTACGCGGAGCGGAGCCTAGCAACGCCGCTTTTCAGCTTCGTCACGCTTTCACGGACGTATATTGGAATCAGTAGGTTACGTTTTGAATTCGTAGTGCGCTACGCACAGCTCAACTCCGCTCCGCATTTGGTGGCCACGCCTTCGTCCCAATTGTGCACAATAGTCGGACGTTAAAAAAAAAAAAAAAAAAAAATGGTGTCCACGCCGTCTTAATATGCAATATGTTCAGAGTTCCTGTAAAAAGTGTTATAAGTCAGGATGGGCGTTCCTTCCATGGCCTCAGGAGTTACTTTGGTTATTCTGGTAGCTGGTTTTCCAGAGGTAATTAGCTAAAAACATTACGGGCTTTGTTATTTCGTACCCTGCAGGGGCGTGCAGACTAGCTGTACTTATTCAGAGGATTTAGACGTCCCTCGCGGTACCCGAGTCTAACACACTTACACTTACAATGCTAAATTTACGACTTTAACACGTTACACTCACACTTAAATTTAGGGAGGCGATAATAGCCTCAATGTGCTTTTCGCCTTAAAGAAAAAATGTTATTTCGTAAGATCTCGTTAAAATACCGCTAGATTGCGCTAACTGACAATTAAGCTGAAATATTCTACAGTAATCCGCAGACAACTATAGTTAGTTACCGTGTAATAAGACGGCTTGAGTCGTTATAAGGCAGTTAATCATTTTAAGTGTATAAACATACCGATCTCTGTTAACTACGTTTCTGGCCTTGAAAGTAAGCTCAAGGTCACGTGAAATTGGATCAGTTTGGAAATCAGCTGTTGTATCGCTGACGAACCTAAAGATTCTGTTTCGGGAG
>CM040185.1:96764331-96771831 GCA_022606455.1 Callitettix versicolor
AACCTCAAAATTTTCTAATTTCCTTTTTATGTCACCTTCCGTTTCTTTCGTTGCATACAATTTTAAACGATGGCGAAATTATTATTGATTTTTTTAAGCAGTAAAAAACATTAATTCTACAATATTAAAAGGAGTGTTGTGGAATATCCACGCTAATGCTTTCAAAAACCGAGATTAAAAATACACTCCTTAAAAAACGTCTGTTTGAATCACGATCTCCCGAATGCAGTGCTTTAATAATAGTGGCATTTACCTTAGTATCGTTCTTCTTTGTATCCATTGTCGGATCAAAAATCGTTGGTTCGTTTTTTTCTTTTTTTCTTTATAGCGCCATTTGTTTATAATGGCTTAATGCAGCAGTACAACAAGTCAACATTATTCGATCCATTACAGCTACTGCACTTGAGTAAACATAACCTCAAACATATATCTAGTTAATAACCCAGATGATCAAAGAAATTGTTTTCTTTGACAATTATTTGAACAAGATATACGGTCAAAGTTTCGTCAAATATTTAACAGATATTAAAAATGTTAAAATCTGCGTGGAATCTGTGTTATTTCTACTAAACAAAGTTTATGTTTTAGAAATACATTTATTTATTAGCGAATTTCCTTTGGAAATGACTTATCGCGGATATTGTGGAACGATTCTGATCCGGATTTTGAAATGGGCCGATCCTGCGCGTGTCTGTTGCCGTGCTCACTTTCACAATTTTAGTCCGATTTGATTCAAATTTAGCACTAAAATGGATTTTTATACTACATTGGTCAAGTTCGTTAACCTTGAAAAAATCGTTTTAATTTTTAAAAATGGCCGCCATTTTAAATTAAAAAAAAATTTACAAATTTTGTCTCAAATATGTTTGTAAAAGTATGTTTGAAATATGCTTACATAAATTAGTATTTTGAAAATTTAAAATCCGTTGAAGTCTAGAAATTTAATTTATGTTCAAAGTGCATTTTCGTATTTTTAATGCATTTTGAAAGCTGATATAATTTGTATGATTATGAAATCGTTAAGCGTGTAAGGTATAAACATTTTTTTAAAAATTCGCTTCCGTCACGACATTGAGACTGTTGCTAAAATTACTTGAGTTATACAACAATGATAACAAAATTTGAGGAATTAGGCTGATTTCCCTTGTTTTGTTGGTAGCTGTTGATCAGGGTTTTTTTTTGGTAGATAATTGGATGTGGGGAAATTTAATTTTTGCTAAATTATTTTATGTCATTATCATTGTTTTTCGTTTTTGTTTCAGGTAATTGGCTCGCTTAATATGTACCGCTACTGTAAGTAAATATAAGTTTTAAGTTTTGTAACACAGTAAAACGCTAGCCAACGGATATGATTTTCCTTCTTTGACATATATTCACGGAATCTTTCGTTTTACTGGTCAGGCGACGTTTTGTTTCCTTGTACTATGACTGCAGTTTACGGTAGTAATTTAGTCAGGCGCTGAGGAGGCTCCAGTATGCAGGGGACTCGGTGGTCGATGTAGATAAAGCAGTAGCCGCAGTTACTTCCGTTCCTTTTCCCTTACCGTTAACGCTTATCCCAAGTCCCGTCCTCAATATAATAACTGGCATAAAGTATGAACGTTAAGGAAAAAAATGGATCCAGTATGAATAGCAGTGTGTCGCGGGTTGACTTGTGATTGTTGTATGAGAGTTTTTGAGAGTTGTTCGAGAGTTGTATGAGACTTTTGATTGTTCACAGTTTAGGGAACAGTTTACCAATAAGACAACGTGCTGCTGCGCGCTAACTGCTCACTGCTCAGTGCTGCTTATTGCGCTAGCAAATATCTAACGAAAATACCTACTATTAAACATTTTTAAAATGAAAACAGAGGTGATAAGTGGTGACAATTTAATGTGGTGCAAAAATATTTATAAAACTATAAGCTACCGTATTCAACGTAATCATGATGTGTTCAGCAAAAAATAAATGAATAAATAAAATATCCTGTATCAAGTTGGAGGGAAATCTAACCGGAGGGCATCAAAAATTGATTTTATGGTAGTCATCGTCGCCGTCATTATCATCGTCATCATCATTATCATCATCATCCTCATTGTCATCTCATTATCGTCATCATTATTATCATCATCGTCATCGTCGCCATCATCACCATCATCATCATCATATCATCGTCATCGTCATAATCATAATCGTCGTCGTCGTCGCCGTCGCCGTCGCAGTCGCCGTCACCGTCATCATCATCATCATCATATCGTCGTCGTCGTCATCATCATTATCGTCACCATCGTCATCGTCCTCATCACCACCATCGTCATCATCGTCATCGTCGTTATCCTTACCATCGTCATCGTCACCACTATCATCATTGTCGCCGTCATTATCATCATCGTCATCATCATTATCGTCACCATCGTCATCGTTATCGTCGTCATCACCATCGTCATCATCATCATCTTCTTCGTCGTCATCGTCACCATCATGATCGCTATCATCGTCATCGTCGTTATCAGCATCATCATCATTATCATCGTCACTATCATTATCGTCGTCATCATCATCATATCATCGTCATTATCATCGTCATCTTCATAATCATCACCATCGTCATCATCATCATCATGTTCTTCTTCGTCGTCATAGTCATCATCATGATCGCTATCATCATCATCATCGTCACCATCATTATTGTCATCGTCATCATCACCATCACTGTCATCGGCATCATCATAGTCGTCGTCATCATCATCATCATCATCATCATAATGACACTTTGATCACTGACAATCAGACTTTATTAGAGGAGAAAAAAGATGCTTGTGCAAGTGGTACCTTGCTTCTGTTTAGGTGTTCCAGCTGCCGGTTATGCAAACAATTAGCCTATCATTGGACATGAAGTAACTTCGCCTGCAGTGATTATCTCTTGCCTCACGTTTCTCGGGAAGCGCAGCCTAACATTATTAGGTCATGCCGATGCATAAGAAGATGTATTTACTGCTCGTATTTGCCTTTGTGTTTTTCCTGTTGTTGCGACACGGTTCCGCCTCGGATGCAAATAATCGATTATTGAGGCAAACAAGGGATATTCAGACCGATTATTGCGGAAAATATTGTTATTTTATCGACTGAGCGAAGCGAGCTCTTTGTTTCAACGCGACCGTTCGGCGTTATGTTCGTGTGCGTTTGTTACGCAGTGTTAGTCAACAAAGTACCTTCGTGTCAAATTTAAAAACAATCTGGCCGACACTCGTAATCGTTAAATCAGAGACCGCCATCTTGAAACGGAAGTAAATAGGAAGCGACTTTACACATACGTCATTTGGGCTGTATACCAAGACATTTTCGTACAGAATTTCAAAATAACTGTCAATGCGTTTGACCAACACTGTTATAGCTAAATCATAGACCGCCATTTTGAAACTGAAATAAATAGCAACACCTTGATATATATGCATTTTATGAAATGCATAACATTGGCGTTTTAAATTTTCAAATTACATTGGAAATACGAAAATGAATGTGACGGCGGTCAGGGTTCATTTTCTTTTTTTAAAAAAAATAATGAAAAATTGTTATTTATAATTGTGCAGGTGTTCAGGAAAGTGACTAACTAAAACACGATTGTGATATTGTTATTATTATTATTAATAATAATTTGAAATTGGTATTTATGACATGAACCTAACAGCTGTTTTCGCTATTATTTTATATCCTACCGTATCTGTGATTACTGATAACGGGGTTGGCGCGCGAAGCAGGCAGGTGTGTCCATTCAAACATTTTATAAAGACGGCAGCTGCACCTGTTCGTTTTTTTCCATAAAACCAATTGACATAAATTCCACGGTAAGATCAATGGATCGACAGTTGTTATCTGTAACTAGAGGCATAAAACACATTCATGCCTATTGGCCAATCCGTAGGCTTATTGTGAATTATGTATTGAAATGAGCGGCTGGGTTTTTTCGCGTGTCGGCAGCACGCAATCACTCACATCGACTGCCAAGACAACCTGCTGTCTGCTACTTGGCCGCACTCCCGGGAAATTGTGCAAGGATCCGTCGGTAAAAGCAAGGACTCGTGTATGCCTGTCCGCCGGCGTATAAACGTTATTTCCTCTGGATTTCAGTTTCATGGTCGAATGTTTTGTCACTGTGCTTTTTTTATAGGGACTGCTTCTGTAAACTGGCTTACAATAATGTGTTCGTTGACAAATTACTACTGGAAAATGAGCTATTAGGAGTGCCTGTTATGGTATCGGGGATCTCCCCGGGATCTTAAAACTATTCAGAGCGGCTGTCATGGTATCGGGGATCCCCCCGGGATCTTAAAACTATTTGGAGTGGCTGTCATGGTATCGGGGATCTCCCCGGGATCTTGAAACTATTTGGAGCGGCTGTCATGGTATCGGGGATCTCCCCGGGATCTTGAAACTATTTGGAGCGGCTGTCATGGTATCGGGGATCTCCTCGGGATCTTAAAACTATTTGGAGTGGCTGTCATGGTATCGGGGGTCTCCCCGGGATCTTGAAACTATTTGGAGCGGCTGTCATGGTATCGGGGAACCCCCCGGGATCTTGAAACTATTTGGAGCGGCTGTCATGGTATCGGGGATCCCCCCGGGATCTTGAAACTATTCCGAGCGGCTGTCATGGTATCGGGGATCTCCCCGGGATCTTAAAACTATTTGGAGTGGCTGTCATGGTATCGGGGATCTCCCCGGGATCTTGAAACTATTTGGAGCGGCTGTCATGGTATCGGGGATCCCCCCGGGATCTTAAAACTATTTGGAGTGGCTGTCATGGTATCGGGGATCTCCCCGGGATCTTGAAACTATTTGGAGCGGCTGTCATGGTATCGGGGATCCCCCAGGGATCTTGAAACTATTTGGAGCGGCTGTCATGGTATCGGGGATCCCCCCGGGATCTTGAAACTATTCCGAGCGGCTGTCATGGTATCGGGGATCTCCCCGGGATCTTAAAACTATTTGGAGTGGCTGTCATGGTATCGGGGATTCCCCCGGGATCTTGAAACTATTCCGAGCGGCTGTTATAGTATCGGGGATCTCCCCGCGATCTTAAAAATATTCGGAGCGGCTGTCATGGTATCGGGGATCTCCCCGGGATCTTGAAACTATTCCGAGCGGCTGTTATAGTATCGGGGATCTCCCCGCGATCTTAAAACTATTTGGAGTGGCTGTCATGGTATCGGGGATTCCCCCGGGATCTTGAAACTATTCCGAGCGGCTGTTATAGTATCGGGGATCTCCCCGCGATCTTAAAAATATTCGGAGCGGCTGTCATGGTATCGGGGATCTCCCTAGGATCTTGAAATGACCGTCGATGCCGACGTTTAGAGCACTTTTTGAGTCGTTGAAAATGTTACCACCGTAGCGTTTGCGTGCTTAGCACAGAATCTCAATGATTTTCAGGAGCTTAAGGGAGTTGAAGGTAATGAAGAGGACATTCCAGGAACGACTGGCTGGACTGGGATCTGCAACTGAGTTTATCGGACCCGAGCCGGCTTTAGGGATTTCTTTGTTGTTGCCGGGTCTGATATCAACAGATGATGGATTGAGAAGCAACACCTATATTTATATTGTGATACTTGTAAGTTAATTTAGTACAATAATGTGGTTCTCTGGTCATTGTACTCATGTGATTACTGAGTAATCGGTATCAGTACTCGATACCTAGATGTAACTGTAATCGGTATTAGTATTCGATACTTAGATGTAACTGTAATCGGTAATAGTACTCGATACTTAGATGTAACTAATCGGTATTAGTATTCGATATCTCGATGCAACTGTAATCGGTATTAGTACTCGATACTTAGATGTAACTGTAATCTGTATTAGTACTAGGTACTTAGACGTAACTGTAATCGGTATTAGTACTCGATACTTAGATGTAATTGTAATCGGTATTAGTACTCGATACTTAGATGTAACTGTAATCGGAATTAGTACTCGATACTTAGATGTAACTGTAATGGTTATTAGTACTCGATACTTAGATGTAACATTCGATATCTAGATGTAACTGTAATCGGTATTAGTACTCGATACTTAGATGTAACTGTAATCTGTATTAGTACTCGATACTTAGATGTAACTGTAATCGGTATTAGCACTCGATACATAGATGTAATTGTAATCGGTATTAGTACTCTATACCTAGATATAATTGTAATCGATATTAGTCCTCGATACATAGATATAATTGTAATCGATATTAGCACTCGATACCTAGATGTAATTGTAATCGGTATTAGTACTCGATACCTAGATGTAACTTTAATCGGTATTATCATTCGATACTTAGATGTAACTGTAATCGGTATTGGTACTCGATACGTAGATGTAACTGTAATCGGTATTAATACTCGATACTTAGATGTAACTGTAATCGGTATTAGTACTCGATACTTAAATGTAACTAATCGGTATTAGTATTCCATACCTAGATGTAATTGTAATCGGTATTAGTGCTCTATACCTAGATATAATTGTAATCGATATTAGCACTCGATACATAGATATAATTGTAATCGATATTAGCACTCGATATCTAGATGTAATTGTAATCGGTATTAGTATTCGTTACCTAGATGTAACTTTAATCGGTATTAGTACTCGATACTTTTTAATAGTGCGAAATTTCGCACGGGCCTCCTGGTTTTCAAAGTAATTTCAAAATGTAAACTGTTAATTTGTGCAGGTTTTAATTACGAATATGACGATGAAGTCTGATTTCAAAAAACTCGTATGCTGCTGTTACTTTTTGAAAATTCGCTTCCTTCACGTCAGCGAGACAACTGCACGCCTCAGATTGGACTGTTTACCTTTCACTTTCCACTTGCTGTGCCATGTTGTGGCAGGTTCGTGTAGGACACTGCATTCCTGACGCAGGCGCAGCGCGCACCTTTGATCTGTTTTTCCATTGAAATCGGAACGGTTTTCAATCAGGCGATCGTTTTTACTGTCAATCACGTAGAGTCGTATCGATTCCGGACTGGAAATATCGTGATTAATCGAAAGTACTTAGTAGTTCGGCTGTGCCTGTCGGCAATTAGATAAACGCCTCATAAATCGCCGCTGTCTCGATGACGTGATGTAAGCGAATTTTTAACAGTGTTTTTTTTTACGCTTTTTTGAACATCGGATTTCACTATCATATCGGATTTTTGGTCTTATCTTTACTATATCTTGTTATACTATGACAAATGGCCGCCTCGGAGGCCTATTTGATAGCGTACTGTGCTTTCACCCCGAGGACCCGGGTTCGATTCCCGGCCAGGGCTTGGCATTTTCATAGGCCTACGCTATAAATCATCCCATCGTCTGCATTAGCCCAAGTGTGCACAATAGTCGGACGTTAAACACAAAAAAAATCACCATCACAGTCAGCGTTTTAAATCTGTGTAAATTAGCATTTTAAACTTTTGTAGCCTGTTAACATTGGAAGTGCTGAAATTGAACCCTGATCGCTGTCAGAATAATTTTTTCTTTTAATGGAA
>CM040185.1:96774331-96804331 GCA_022606455.1 Callitettix versicolor
ACACTGCTGATTGCGTGTTCACATACACTGCTGATACGTGTTCACATACACTGCTGAATGCGTGTTCGCATACACTGCTGATTGCGTGTTCACATACACTGCTGATACGTGTTCACATACACTGCTGAATGCGTGTTTACATACACTGCTGATTGCGTGTTCACATACACTGCTGATACGTGTTCACATACACTGCTGATACGTGTTCACATACACTGCTGAATGCGTGTTCACATACACTGCTGATTGCGTGTTCACATACACTGCTGAATGCGTGTTCACATACATTGCTGAATGCGTGTTCACACACACACTGCTGAACGCGTGTTCACATACACTGCTGATTGCGTGTTCACATACACTGCTGATTGCGTGTTCACATATACTGCTGAATGCGTGTTCACATATACTGCTGAATGCGTGTTCACATATACTGCTGAATGCGTGTTCACATACACTGCTGATTGCGTGTTCACACACACTGCTGATTGCGTTTTCACATACACTGCTGATTGCGTGTTCACATGCACTGCTGAATGCGTGTTCACATACACTGCTGAATGCGTGTTCACACACACACACACACACTGCTGAATGGGTGTTCACACACACACACTGCTGAATGCGTTTTCACATACAGTGCTGATTGCGTGTTCACATACACTGCTGATTGCGTGTTCACACACACACACTGCTGAATGCGTTTTCACATACAGTGCTGATTGCGTGTTCACATACACTGCTGATTGCGTGTTCACACACACACACACACACACACACACACACACACACACACACACACACACACACACACACACACTGCTGATTGCGTGTTCACATACACTGCTGATTGCGTGTTCACATACACTGCTGATTGCGTGTTCACATACACTGCTGATTACGTGTTCACATACACTGCTGATTGCGTGTTCACATACACTGCTGATTACGTGTTCACATACACTGCTGATTGCGTGTTCACATACACTGCTGAATGCGTGTTCACACACACACTGATGATGCACGAATCTGAATAAAACTGACGTAAAATTACCCAAAATGTTGACAAACTCGTATATACATGCGCGTTCAATCACAAACATTCAATTAGTTTAAGCTGTAGATCAGTCGTCAGACATCCAGTTATTTATTTGATTAAGAAAATACGGATTTAACGTAACATCCCTCCATGGTATGTGGCTTCAAAACATTTTTCAAGGATTTCTATAAGTACATTGATGTAAATAAAAGTGTTGGAAGCGTGTTTCCAAAAAAAATATTTTTTCTATCGACTTTTTTTGTAATTCTGATTTCTCTTTCATATCATTCAGCATTGAAATTATGAAATACTAACATTTTAAACTTTCAGACTGCATTGAAAATATGAAAATTAACCTTGACCGCCGTCAAATAAAATTACTTAATTTCAACGGCTTTTAAAAATTCAAAATACTAATTTATGCGGTTTTGTGAGTAATTACGATGGTTGAACCAGACTTTAAGTCCCAAAAGCTACGAATGTTTAAAATTTTGATCGAATTTTGCTAACTTGTAAAGTTATTATCGAAATCGATTTTTGTGCCAGGTTTGAATTACGAATTAAAAATGCAAATTTTTAGCGTGTTACACGATTCGCATGACCATTGAATAAAAACGGTCTTGAAAGCCGCCTCGATGGCCTAGTTGATAGCGTACTGGGCTTTCACCCCGAGGACCCGGGTTTGATTCCCGACCAGGGCTTGGCATTTTCGTAAGCTATAAATCATCCCAACGTCTGCATTAGCCCAAGTGTGCACAATAGTCAGACGTTAAAAAACAAAAAAAAAAAACGGTCTAGAAGTACAGCCACTGTTGTAAAAAGTGTGCTCGATATAAACGGCTAAAGTTCAAGTAATTGGACTATCTGCCGTTACGAACGCTGCAAGGTTCAAGGACAGGGAGGAGACGTTTGAGAAAATAGACAAAACTACTTGACTGTAGTTAAACACTCCGCCGCTAGATGCCACCAGCAGCTCAGTCTCTCGTACGGGTTATCATTTTAGTACGTTTATATTCAAGGGACGCTTTAAAAAGTAATTCAGAAATCAAGGACGGCGCGTATTTATAAGTCTCGGACCTGGGTGTTACCGTAATTACCGCTTCCACAGTCCATATCCCAATGGAAATTTACTAATAAATCTTCAGAAACAGTTTATGAAAGATCCACAAGCTTTCATTACGTCCAATTGAAATAGTTTATACTGACACTATGGCCTCATAAACAAACTTTACGACAGCAATAAACATAAACGTAGCGAACGAGCGGTTGCATTAAGGTCCGGGAACAGGTCGTGTTCGCACCCACCGGGTCCCGACATCCGGTTACTTCCTTACATGGGCGGCATTATGGAGCGACGGGGGTGGGTTACGTAATCCACATAAAGTGGAGACTCGTTAATTGTGATAATAATTGGACTGGAACGGGTACTGGAGAGGTGAACCTGCGAGAACATCAAGGCTTATTTCTCGTCGTATATACACCACAAGCTATATAGCTGAATTCCTATATAGGCCCTAATGTGGACTCTGTGTGTGTGTGAATTCCTATATAGGCCCTAATGTGGACTGTGTGTGTGTGTGTGTGTGTGTGTGTGTGTGTGTGTGTGTGTGTGTGTGTGTGTGTGTGTGTGTGTGTGTGTGTGTGTGTGTGTGTGTGTGTGTGTGTGTGTGTGTGTGTGTGTGTGTGTGTGTGTGTGTGTGTGTGTGTGTGTGTGTGTGTGTGTGTGTGTGTGTGTGTGTGTGTGTGTGTGTGTGTGTGTGTGTGTGTGTGTGTGTGTGTGTGTGTGTGTGTGTGTGTGTGTGTGTGTGTGTGTGTGTGTGTGTGTGTGTGTGTGTGTGTGTGTGTGTGTGTGTGTGTGTGTGTGTGTGTGTGTGTGTGTGTGTGTGTGTGTGTGTGTGTGTGTGTGTGTGTGTGTGTGTGTGTGTGTGTGTGTGTGTGTGTGTGTGTGTGTGTGTGTGTGTGTGTGTGTGTGTGTGTGTGTGTGTGTGTGTGTGTGTGTGTGTGTGTGTGTGTGTGTGTGTGTGTGTGTGTGTGTGTGTGTGTGTGTGTGTGTGTGTGTGTGTGTGTGTGTGTGTGTGTGTGTGTGTGTGTGTGTGTGTGTGTGTGTGTGTGTGTGTGTGTGTGTGTGTGTGTGTGTGTGTGTGTGTGTGTGTGTGTGTGTGTGTGTGTGTGTGTGTGTGTGTGTGTGTGTGTGTGTGTGTGTGTGTGTGTGTGTGTGTGTGTGTGTGTGTGTGTGTGTGTGTGTGTGTGTGTGTGTGTGTGTGTGTGTGTGTGTGTGTGTGTGTGTGTGTGTGTGTGTGTGTGTGTGTGTGTGTGTGTGTGTGTGTGTGTGTGTGTGTGTGTGTGTGTGTGTGTGTGTGTGTGTGTGTGTGTGTGTGTGTGTGTCGCGCGCGCGCGTGTGGTGCCTTGTAGCTGCAATGAAGGCAACGTTGCTTTCTCCGCTCTAGAGAGAACTCAGCCAAAATGTGTTTTTATTTGTAAAACGTGTTGTACACAATTTTTAATTAATTTTAATTTTAGTAATTTTAGCTTATTGAAATAAAACTATACCACGTAAGTCTTTTAAAAACAATATTTATTAACCAATACTGTACGAATAAAAGACTGTAATTGTGAGAAAAAGGCAATATTGTGCCGAAACTATTGCAGACCGCTCTGTCATTTCCTTCAAATACTGGCTTCCGAATTTTCTTAAAGCTATTCCCTTTCATTATAGGTATTCACTTTATTTTTACTCTTCAATATCGTGCCAACAGAAGAGCTATCTAGTTTAAAATTTCGGCAACCATCTACTTGCTTCACATCTTTCTCTAACTCACGCAAAACTCCAAATTTTACGTCAAACGATAAAATTTTCCGATTTGGCGCCATTACACTTTATTGTAAAAATATTAAAAAAATAATGCACTTGGTAAAATGAAATAGTAGCAAAACACTGTAATGACACAAAACTCTTTTAATATCTAACGCGGGCAGGCTTTTTCCTACCCGCCTTATTCTTTCAAAAGTAAAAGTTAGCAACCCCTCACTCATATCAAACAGATACTACCCTTGTTGTTTTTTTAAAATTTTAAGGCGAAAAGCACATTGAGGCTATTATCGCCTCCCTAAATGTAAGTGTGACTGTAAAGTGTAGTCGTAAGTGTAGTATTGTAAGTGTAAGTGTGTGTTAAACTCGGGTACCGCGAGGGACGTCTAAATCCTCTCAATAGGTGCAGCTAGTCTGCACCCCTCTGCGGTGACCCTTGTTCGAATTTCCTCACAAGCACTTAAGTGAAAGATCAAACATTGTTCTGCAGAACGTTATCTTGTGATACGATACATACAGCGTTACTGTATCGAGGGTAACGTATTCCAGTCTCCATCCTACTCGAGTCACGGACGGGTTTCCCCCACAGTTCAACAACCCAGAGTAGCTGTTCGTAAAACAAATGGTGCTGTCATCGCGGACAGGCTGGATGATTGATTGTATTCACAGGTGAACTGTCACTGTAAGAAATTAAAATCACTGCATGCAGCTGCTACACTCACGTCGTGGAAGCTTGAGATTTCCCAGTATAATCTGCATAAATTAAGAATTTTAATTTAGTAAACTACATTGAATATAAGAAAATATACTAAAACGTTCGTCAGAATTATTTAATATGTTGATTTTAACTGAGATATCTCAGTCCCTCAATTAGATACCTGATGTAAATATAAGTTGAATTGTGCAATATCAGTAAGATGATACGCTAGATAAACAGCTGTTCGGAAGGAACGATTGGGACGACCGACCAGTCTGTTCTGGAGTGAGTTCGCGCAAGGCTACTGCGCTTAGATAAGTGAAATTGTGCATCTTCATTTTTGGATATACGAGGGCTATTCAGAAAGTAGATTACGTTTTTGGATAAAAAAAAACGAAGTACAGGAAAAAAATTTTATTATATACATTTGAAAGAGGAACTAAAATACTATTTTTCGACATAATCGCCAAACAAATTTAGACAATTGTCATATCGGTGAACTAGCTTTGAAATTCCCGTGTCGTAGAATTCCGCCGCCTGTGACGCCAGCCAGTCAGTCACGCCCGTGAGGGACAGGAAAGGTGTTCTTCTGGTTGACTTCCTAGAACGTGGAGCAACCATAAACTCAGAAAGGTATTGCCAAACATTACGAAACTTAAGACGAGCTATCCAGAACAAGCGGAGAGGAAAACTGAGTGCAAAAGTGTTGTTTTTGCACGACAATGCCCGCCCTCACACGGCAAATCGAACAAAAGACGTCTTGACGGCCTTCAAGTGGGAGATTTTCCCTCATCCACCCTACAGTCCGGACCTGGCACCTAGTGATTTCCACTTATTCCCGAAGATGAAGACTTGGCTTGCAACACAGCGCTTCGATGACGACGCAGATCTCCGCGCGGGCGTGACTGACCGGCTGGCGTCACAGGCGGCGGAATTCTACGACACGGGAATTTCAAAGCTAGTTCACCGATATGACAAATGTCTAAATTTGTTTGGCGATTATGTCGAAAAATAGTATTTTAGTTCCTCTTTCAAATGTATATAATAAAATTTTTTTCCTGTACTTAGTTTTTTTTTTATCCAAAAACGTAATCTACTTTCTGAATAGCCCTCGTAGAACATTGTCGTGAATACGCGAACCGTCATAAATTTCATGCATAAGACCTATTTTTTTTTGCCTTTTTTATAGAGAATTTTATAAAAAAATTTTGACAGTGCGAACTTAGGTGTTTTCGCCGATTTTTTAGCTCCGTTTTTAAGAAAAGAAATATCGGCTAACCTAGGAAGGAAAACCACTAAACTCTGATTAGCGAAAAAAACAATCGAACATTAAAGTCCTTATCTGTAATCCATTTTTTTCCCCACTAATATATTTTTGTAAAGGGCCCTGGCGTATTATTTTAGTTAGTCACAGTGACGTCATAATAATGTTATTTGTTACTTTTAGTGAACCTTATATATTCCAGAAGAATATAGTTTAGTTCTAGAGTTAGTTTTGTTTTGTTAAAGTTTGTTTTGGTGGATAACTGACATCCGTAAGATTATAGTTATATTCCAAAAGATTTAAGTTCAGTTTTGATTTTTGTTGTTGTCTGCCTTGCTGAAAGTTGAACTAATTGATCATTATAAATGTTCTTTCCTTTAATTTTTTCCCCTTTCAGTATTGTATGAAAACAGAAGTAATTAATTTAAATATTTTTTTCCGGTCACCACTTGTTTTTTTAACTTTTAATGTGGCATATTAAAAAAAAAACGACAAGAAAATTATAAATTTTTGAAAAGCAACAACTTTGATTTCTTTGGTCACCCTGAGCATTGTAACCTCGCACAGGCATTCTCGTTGTCTTGCCCTAAATAATGGGATATAAATTATATTACAGTTAAAGACAACTGGTTCAACAAATGGTTCATTAAAATAAGATACAAAATTAGTTATGGCCCACACCCCTTCTCCTCTGTAGCTAGCAAACAAAGATTTATCATGGAACGTAATATAACGCTGATTGCAGGGAATCAGATTTTCAAAACGTTACGCATTTTTAATGATTTGCAGTGACCGCCATATGAAACTGCTGCATGAAAAACTCGAAATGCGGATTCGTATTCCCTAAATTTATTTTGCAACGATTTCATGACGTCATATGCCATATTTGAGTCATTGTAAGAAACGCGATTCATTTTGTCACACGGATTTTAAAATTGAAAGGTGTCTCGGTGGTCGAGAAGCAGTCTGCTGCTTCTGTGAACTGCGCACCATGAGGTTGTTAGTTCTAGCCGCAGTTACTCCTGTTGGCTTTTCTCTTACCGTTAACGCTGATCCCTCGTCCTCATTAGTGTAACTGGCACAAAGTACGGACGTTAAGCCCATGGTGTGAGGCAGTACACCCCAGCCCTAATGTCTTTCTTTGTCTGGGAGGCTTTGGTATATTAGGTCTTCAGAGTTCCCCAAGAAACGATCTCCTCAAATTTCATGGACATGAAAGGGTCTAGAAGCCATGTGTTGTTTGTCAATGTAATCGGGTTCGATTCCCGGCCAGGGCTTGGCATTTTCATACGTTATAAATAATCCCCATCGCCTGCATTAGCTCAAGTGTGCACAATAGTCGGACGATAAAAAAAAAAAAATGGGGTCTCTAATCTTTTCTGTGATTCTTACATTCTCCAAATTTGATGATAGAATCCACTTTCCTGCAGTCATTGTCTCATTAGCCGCCATATCGTTTTTTAACAAAATAGTTTATATCTGGAACGCGTGCGTGCGCGCTCGCGTGTATAAAATTTTAAAATTTATTATTGTTATGAAGCCATACAACCGGGAAGGTTGGCAACCCTGTATGAGCAGCACTAACCTATCTTTACATGGCGTCTAAAGAAACAGCCTAGTGCAGGTGACACCGATTTCATGATGGCATGTGTCACACTGTGTCATGGCGACACCGAGATCATGACGTCATGTGTCACATTTGTGTCATGGCGACACCGAGTTAATTACGTCATATGCCACATTTGTGTCATGGCGACACCGAGTTAACGTCATATGCCACATTTGTGTCATGGCGACACCGAGTTCATGACGTCATGTGTCACATTTGTGTCCTGGCGACACCGAGTTCATGACGTCATGTGTCACATTTGTGTCATGGCGACTCCGATTTCATGACGTCATGTGTCACATTTGTGTCATGGCGAAACCGAGTTCATGTGTCACATTGTGTCATGGTGATACCGATTTCATGATATCATGTGTCACATTTGTGTCATGGCGACACCGAGTTCATGACGTCATGTGTCATATTTGTATCATGGCGATACCGAGTTCATGTGTCACATTGTGTCATGGTGATACCGATTTCATGATATGTGTCACATTTGTGTCATGGCGCACCGAGTTCATGACGTCATGTGTCACATTTGTGTCATGGCGACACCGAGTTCATGACGTCATGTGTCACATTTGTGTCATGGCGACTCCGATTTCATGACGTCATGCGTCACATTTGTGTCATGGCGACTCCTATTTCATTACGTCATGTGTCACATTTGTGTCATGGCGACACCGAGTTCATGTGTCACATTGTGTCATGGTAATACCGATTTCATGATATCATGTGTCACATTTGTGTCATGGCGACACCGAGTTCATGACGTCATGTGTCATATTTGTATCATGGTGATATTGAGTTCATGTGTCACATTGTGTTATGGTCATACCGATTTCATGATATCATGTGTCACATTTGTGTCATGGCGCACCGAGTTCATGACGTCATGTGTCACATTTGTGTCATGGTGACACCGAGTTAATGACATCATGTGTCACATTTGTGTCATGGCGACACCGAGTTCATGACGTCATGTGTCACATTTGTGTCATGGCGACTCCGATTTCATGACGTCATGTGTCACATTTGTGTCATGGCGAAACCGAGTTCATGTGTCACATTGTGTCATGGTGATACTGATTTCATGATATCATGTGTCACATTTGTGTCATGGCGACATCGAGTTCATGACGTCATGTGTCATATTTGTATCATGGCGATACCGAGTTCATGTGTCACATTGTGTCATGGTGATACCGATTTCATGATATGTGTCACATTTGTGTCATGGCGCACCGAGTTCATGACGTCATGTGTCACATTTGTGTCATGGCGACACCGAGTTCATGACGTCATGTGTCACATTTGTGTCATGGCGACTCCGATTTCATGACGTCATGCGTCACATTTGTGTCATGGCGACTCCTATTTCATTACGTCATGTGTCACATTTGTGTCATGGCGACACCGAGTTCATGTGTCACATTGTGTCATGGTGATACCGATTTCATGATATCATGTGTCACATTTGTGTCATGGCGACACCGAGTTCATGACGTCATGTGTCATATTTGTATCATGGCGATACCGAGTTCATGTGTCACATTGTGTTATGGTCATACCGATTTCATGATATCATGTGTCACATTTGTGTCATGGCGCACCGAGTTCATGACGTCATGTGTCACATTTGTGTCATGGTGACACCGAGTTAATGACATCATGTGTCACATTTGTGTCATGGCGACACCGAGTTCATGACGTCATGTGTCACATTTGTGTCATGGCGACGCCGATTTAATGACGTCATGTGACACATTTGTGTCATTGCGAGAAACGCGGTTCATTTTGCTACCAACCTCAAAAAAAAAAAAAATTATTGGAATTTTACAAATTTGTATAACTGCTTTTTAATCGGTTCAGATGGTTACATGTGTACGCTTTTTCACCTGGAAATGCTAAGTATTATTTTATTCTGTGCAATATTTTCCCAAGTAAATTAACCTTCGCATTCTACTGGCAAGAGAACCTGTATATATCATAATTCCGCGCTGGTAATATCTTATCGTCTTTGAATAATAACTAAACAGTTGTAAATAAGTTAGGTCACAGATACAATCGCTCATCCTTGTTGAACACCTTGATGTAAAAAGTGTTTAATTTAATGTGGCACGTGTTTGGCTTTTGCGTATATAAATATATATTTATTTATTTATTTTTTTAACGTCCGACTATTGTGCACACGAGCTAATGCAGACGATGGGATGATTTATAGCGCATGAAAATGCCAAGCCCTGGCCGGGCATCGAATCCGGGTCCTCGGGGTGAAAGCCCAGTACGCTATCAACTAGGCCACCGAGGCGGCAACTATATATATATATATATATATATATATATATATATACGAGGTGTTGCTTATTAAATAACGAGACTGACGCTGCGACGGAACGAGTGCGCATGCGCCAACCGCCATTGACCGACATCTGTTTAGTGTGAAGCTTTCTTTTCAGAATGCAGTTAGTCTCGTTTGTATAACCAACACCGTTTAGTCATAACCTTCATTTCCATTAGTGTTGTTATTTTGTTTTGCCGAAAAAAATGTAATAATAGAGCAACGAATTGTTGTTAAATTTCACTTCATACTTGGAAAAACTGCTACTGAAACTTATAATTTACTGAAAGGAAGTGTATGGCAGTGAATGTTTATTGCGGGCACGTGTTTTTGCATGGTTTAAGCGTTTTCAAGATGGCCGACAAGACGTTGAAGATGATTCGCGGCCAGGTTGCCCTTCAACGTCAAAAACGGATGACAATGTCGAAAAAGTTGCTAATTTGATTCGGTCTGACCGTCGATTAAGTATTCGTGCAATTGGTGAAACTGTATGCATTGATAAAGACTTTGTACGGCAATTTTACGTGACAATTAGAACATGCGAAAATTGTGTGCCAAAATGATGCCAAAAATTCTCACGTTTGAACAACAAGCAGTTCGCAAATATGTTTGTACTGACACTTTGGATGCCACTGAAAATGACCCAAATTTATTGGAAAGGATAATAATATGTGATGAATCGTGGTTTTTTACGTATGATCCGGAAACAAAGCGCCAATCCATGCATTGGAAGACCCCAACTTCACCGAGAGCCAAAAAAGCAAGAATCAGCTAATCAAAATTTAAAGCAGTGATGATTGTTTTTTCGATATTCATGGGATTGGGTACCTTCACTGGGTTCCTGAAGGCTAAACAATCAATATTACTACCTGGAGGTACTTGGTAAACTACGTGAAAGAGTAAAGAAAAAACGACCCGAAATGTGGAAGGACAAATCATGGGTTTTCCACAAAGACAATGCGCCAGCTCATTCCGCGTTATCTGTCAAGAGGTTCCTGGCCAAGTACAGCATCCCATTGTTAGAACATCCACTTTACTCACCAGATCTTGCACCATGTGACTTCTATCTGTTCTCTAAGGTGAAATCTTCATTAAAAGAACGAGATTTGAGTCCGTGGAAACTGTAAAAGTGAAAGCGGCAAGAGTCCTGAAGGAGTTGTCAGATGACTTCCAGCACTGTTTCCAACAATGGAAAATTCGCATGGATCGTTGCAAGGATAGAGAAGGGGTGTATATTGAAGATGATAATAAGTAATTATGTATAAAATGAAAATAAAATTTTTTACAACGTCAGTCTCGTTATTTAATAGCCACACCTCGTAGTGTTCTCAAGAAAGGAGGCAGATGCTTCATTAATGGTGAAAATGTTTTTTTAAACAGTAACCAGAAAAAAAATTGGTATACATGAAATAAACCATTTTATACTCGAAATTATAACGGGAACCATAATGTCAAAAAATCCATCGTTAAAATCACAGAAAAACGCACCAATCAGGATGAAATCGTTTGTGTATGGAAGATGAGAGGTGGTGCACCGGCAGTAATGCCAGGACAGAATTGTGATAATCTAGCGTACTTTAGCGTGAGATTCGCGAGCACTGCGAACCAATCAGAAACGACTTAGTTTACGGGAAAATTGTGAACTTTGTTCGCAGGCGTTGCCTGAAAACAGGGAGAGAAGTCGGGGAATTTAACGTGAATATTGCTGTTTAGTAAGCGGAACTAGGTTGTGTAACTCTTCCCGTCCATATTAACGCTTCCGGCTTTTATCCGGATATATGTAAACGTTGACATTTACTCTAGTTAAATCATACGACAGCGGCACTTAAGCTCGACGCGAAGAACTTAAGTTATTAGCAATAAATCAACGCTTACCGGCAACTGAATAATGAATTCAAAACTTACGGAAATAACTTGTTAATACAAAATGTACGACACATTTACGTGCATTCTAATAACAGTGATTACGTGGAAAGGTACAGGTGTTTTTATCGCCGATGGTGTTGGATAATTGGGATCTACGGCTTACGGTCAAGGGCTGCGCGTAGTTAGACATATAGCACGTAGCTTGTCTGCACGTACGCTGTTGAATATTTTATAAGCGGCGGACGTGATAGGTGGATGTCAATAATCGACTGTGAAATTGACGACATTAGAGTAGATGGTAATTATCACAGATTAAACTATACTTGGTTGTACTAACGTGTCTGTTACAATGAAATTGGCTGTAACAGGTATATTTGTTATTTAAAAGAACTGCCAAAACAGTATAAAATATCGCGGCACGCAGCTGTCTCGCTGACGTGAAAAGCAAATTTTCGAAAAGTAAGTTGTACGTTTTCGAAAAACTAACACCATCATTAAAATCCGCGTGTAGATTTGGCGTTTTAAATTTTCAAAATACGTTGAAAATTTAAATGCTAATTATGCTAATATATTAATTCTGATAACTATCTCAAATCAGGCTTCAATAAAGTATATCAAAAAATTATTATTTCTATTTGAATGGCTGCCATTTTGAAACTGTTGCAAAATATATACAGGTGTTTCTAAAAATATGCTACCAAATGTCTGCAGTGTTTCTATGTTGAGTATAATGATCTGCCTTCCCTAGCTTCGTCAATTCTACTTTTGTTGACGCGTTTCGGAGAACTTCCATCTTCAAAAACTATATCTATACTGGTCACCAATATTATGGCCCGTTCTATTTATAATTTTCTCTCTCCACCTTGTACCCCTCCTCTGTTCAACACGTGTACATTAAACCTGACGTGCTTGCTTGTGATTGGCTCCTTTCAAACTTTCTCTTCAACGGTCTTCCCTCCTGTTAATTTTTGAAAATTTTTAGATTTAAAAAAAAATTCAAAAAATTTTTTTCAAAAATGAACAGGAGGGACGACCGTTGAAGAGAAAGTTTGAAAGGAGCAAATCAGAATCGAGCACGCCAGGTTTAATGTACACGTGTTGAATAGAGGGGTACGAGGTGGAGATAGAAAATTATAAATAGGACGGGCCATAATATTGGTGACCAGTATAGATATAGTTTTTGAAGATGGGGGTTCTTCGAAACGCGTCAACAAAAGTACAATTGACGAAGCTAGAGAAGGCAGATAATTATACTGAACATAGTGACAATAATCCTAGCAGAAAAGAATATAAAAAGAATTTCTGCAGTGTTTTTTATACTAAAATAGAAAAAAACAGGCCTGGTAATGATTTGTTTTCTTGTTAGCCGCCATTTTGTTTTTTTTCGTTAAACTTTTTTACCTCCAGAATATTGAAATTTGACATGGCACTTACTAAG
The DNA here is from genome assembly GCA_022606455.1 of Callitettix versicolor. NCBI lineage: Eukaryota > Metazoa > Arthropoda > Insecta > Hemiptera > Cercopidae > Callitettix > Callitettix versicolor. Next base: position 96,787,395 of record CM040185.1, read on the forward strand.
ATACCTTAAAAAAATAAATAAACAACTTAATGTATTAATATTGTACAAAAATTGACCATTTGAAATTTGTTAACTCAAGTAACAATCAGTTATACGAGAAAAACGTTTTTTCGATTTTAAATAAACTCCTGCTGGGTTTTTCTACTTGCTTCATTAAGTAAACAATAGAAGCCTTGTTATTTTCACGAAGGAAGTAAAAAAATCGAAGTATTTATTTAATCTGTGTTAAAATGTTTTGTTGCTAGAACGTCTGTTAAAATTTAAACGGCCGTTATACGCTCGTTGAAGTAATTGTGCTATGCAGCTCCTTTTAAACAATGCTTAAATATATTTTAGAGGTTATGTTTTACGGTCGATAGAAATGCTTATTTTGTAGTGTAGTATCAGTTTGGTTTTGTTTAAACTGATCATTATTTTTGTGTGCAAAACAAGTACTTTTTTTATAGTTTCAAATTATTTCATTTGAAAATACAAAAATAGTAACGGTAGGCCTGCTACTGGAAAATAATAAAAAAACTAATGTAAACAAAACAAGTAACCTTCTAAACAATTGTACAAATAACCTGCAAATGATCAGCTGTTCGTCGGACGGCCATCTTTCCAGCAATAAACATTTATTAAATTCAACAGACAAAACATTAAATTTAAATTCACTTTACGTAATGAAGATTAAATTGACGTTTTTGCAACCGAACGTAAGTGTTACAACTCAAATCAGTGTGAAAAATTTGAAATAAAACTTCGCCAAAAATTAAAATACACGATGGCGTCAAACGTAATCTTTATTCTTTATCACGTTTAATTATTTTCAATGTGACTTTGAAATGCCAAAAACCAGTTTGGGTATGCAGATCATTCTGCTGATATCTTTGCACATACCTGAAGTTAAAACTCCCCGTTTGGCACATTTAATTGGCTGTTATAACACATTTTATTGCTTAATTATACCTGTTTATAGGCAGGCATTGATGGACGTGGTTAACAGTTTTCTATATTTACAACGTGACTCATGAAATGAAGACTACATTTAAATCGAAACTAACAGTCCGGTAGTTCTTAATTGCGACTGCATACCTTTGTAGACGAATTGTGACCTTTGCGGACGATCAGAGGAGATTTTGAAAAATATGCGTTTTAGGATATTGACGATTTTTTTGCTGTTCGGTTTGGCTTCCAAATCTGTATTTTGAGAACGAAAGCAGTTCATACGTTTAGGTTAAAATCGATAAAGACAGTTATAGGAAAATTTAAATTTCCTGGTTTTTTTTTTTATTTCTACATTTTTTGTGGTATTTCTGACTTTCAGGGACTTTGCAAAAGTCATGATTTTAACGAATTTTTGCTTTTATACTGTATTATTTCGTTGGAAGATGATTAAACCCGTTGAAGATATCGTTTCGTTGATTTAACACGCGAAATATTTATTACTATAAATTACAAATTTTACCCATTTATTACGTCATTATTCATTATTCTGACGTCATTCATGTTTTTCTTCGCATGGAACATGCTAAGTTCACTACACTAGATTAGTGGTGGGGTAGAAAACACCAAACTGTTAAAAAAACTGCTTTTCTATAAACGACAAACAAACTCAACTGCTTTTTCAAACGGAAACAAGCAGTTTGATTTAGACTGGTTTATGATTTGTTAAACAAGGAACGGACTGTTCTATTCGAACGTTGCCGCAAGCGCTAAAACTGTTTTCCTGCTGTTTTCCTGCTAACTGCTTTTCTTCTACCTGCTTTTATGCTTTTTCCCTTTATTCCAAAGTTGCTTGTTGCTTGTAGTGAAGTAAGAACTGTTTGGTCAATGTCAATGTTTATCTCTATTTTGTTGCGAGTTGTAGTATTTCGGTAAAAATATGCAAGGGACTATTTAATTTTTAAGTAAAAAAAAGAATGCTTCTATTAGAAATTCATCGCATTTTGTACATAAAATGGCTTATATAATTATTACGTTTTGATAATGTAATTTAATTATTACTACACTTATAAGGATTATTTTTATCCTTTCTAAATGCTTTATACCCAAAAACATTTAAGGACATGGTGTTAATGGGAATGAAAAAGTAGTCTTAGAAAACTGAACGTATGTGCTTTATGTTTTAGCTGCTAATACAACTTTGAGTTTCAGTTTTCTAAACCTGTTTTTTCCATCTGCTTTAAAAAGCAGCTTTTTTCCTCAACAAACAGTTTGTTGACGTTTTGTAAAAATAGTAGAAACGCCCACCTCTACACTAGATTAATACGTGAAAGTCATCAATAGAGGTAATGCGCATGCGCGTTAACACTATAATAAATAATTTATTATCTGACAGTTCTTGTCAAAACATTTTAAAAAAATAACTGCCTTTATTTTTTGAACATTGCGATTTTACTTTATTTGTAAGTTTATGTTGAAATTACGGTACACACCCAACAAACGATTCGAGTTAGGTTTAAACACCCAACAACCTAGTCGAGATAGGTGAAGTTCTTTAAAAAAATTTCTCACGTTATTAATAGCACGTATTTAATTTGTCATTTTCGCAATGAAAAACACGTTTCTCACTTTCGCGTGGTAGTCATTTTGAGGTTATGTTTGTCACTTTTATTTTTACTTTTGTAACTTCTCTTTATTCCCGCACTTTTCTGTTTTGGATTATTAATAATGGGCATATAATAAAGCGTTAAGTACAAAAATTATCAAAATTGACTGACGAAAGTCCCGAAAACTCAGTTTTATCTTTTGGGGGTTAAACTGATGCTTCAAAAATATTGTAGCAGACTTTCAGTAGGACTTCTATAGATTCTTTTTATATTCTTCTTTTCTGCTAGGATTATTGTCACTGTGTTGAGTATAATGATCTGCCTTCCTTAGCTTCGTCAATTCTACTTTTCTTGACGCGTTTCGGAGAACCTCCATCTTCAAAAACATCTATACTTTTTTTTAAACAATATAGATGTAGTTTTTGAAGATGAAGGTTTTCCGAAACGCGTCGACAAAAGTAAAATTGACGATGCTAGTGAAGGCAGATCATTATACTCAACATAGTGACTTTTATAGATCTTCAAACGACTCGATTTCAAATAATCCAAAATTGTCAAAAACTACTACAACTTCAGAAGTATATAAGATATGATTTTTTTTCATAAGTACGCTTTTTTATATAGAGGGTGTTTCCAAAGAAACATTCCAAAAATGAAGGAAGTGTTCCTCACATCAATACTAATAAAGTTTTTATAAACGTATGTTCAAAAACTAACTATATATACTCCATTTAGTGAGGTATTAAGCCAGGCAGCGGTCACGGTTGTAATTTCAGTGCCCAACGTGTACATTTAACGCAACTACATTCTCCGAGAACCCGTGCAATTTTGTATGCGATGCAGAATGGATTAAAACCCAGTCTTTGTTGTTTACTTCTTTTAATTGCTTTGAGAGTGACCTTGAAATGCTAGAAACCAGTTTGTAAGACGGCATAAAAATGTTAGATATTTTTACCAAGTATAAGGTACCTTCCCACATATTTGCGTAAAGTTGACTAACATAAATCCATGTAAATGCTTGGTGATTAACATATGACATTTTATTGTCTAAATACACCTATTAATAGCCGTATCGTTGGTGGAAGGTTATTGTCGTATTTCAACTTAAATACCAACGAATTAAGTTGGGTTTCCTCAATTTAAACACTGAATGACCAGTGAATCTATGATACGATGAGTCAGCAGTGATTCGCGAACCACGCGAGTCCATCCTTTCAAACGACCATATGTTTCCAGTATTATTTATTTGGTATTTTAGGACTAAATTTAAACAAAATTTAATAAACATCGTTCTTTACTCTCTGTTTGTTTCACCCAACTTTGGGGTACACCAAATCAATCACTTTTTAATGTTCTGTGCCTTCCTCGTAGCCCAGTATTGCTTCATTCGTTGTGATCTTCCTTTTCTTTCTTCTTCAGAGATTTGGATCGTTCGCTTGGATTTGACTTTGCCTTGGAACCGTTGCGTCTTGTCTTTGGTTATTGTTTTGGCTGTTTTTTCCAAGAGCATAATGTCAGTGATTTGTAGTTCTGTTATGTCTTTCTCTGTTTCTCTAAACCAAAGTGGTTTGGCTCTTTTATTGCGAAAGTAGTCAAATATTTTTTTGGTTAGTCTATTCTTGTCCATTCGGATGATGTGTCCATAAAAATCAATTCTCCTTTTTCTTATTGTGTCTGATAGTGTTTTTTTGGTAAAGTTTCATTACTGATGTGGAGTAATTGATTGTTACGGAATTTGGGGCCTAAGATTTTTCGTAATATCTTTCTTTCTTTGATTTCCAGCCTTTCAAGTGGGCCCTGGGTTGTGAGAGATAATGTTTCAGCTGCATATAAGGCTTCTGGTTTAATTACCGTATGATAGTGCCTTTGTATTCCAGGAGAGGGACTTTTTGTTGTATGTGTCCTTGGTAAGTTGGAAGTTGGAAGAAATCAACTTTATTTCTCCTAGATTACATAGCTTCGTTCTTTAATATTTTGATCAAAATTTATTAAAACATTTTTGACCCGGAAAAGAGCTTGAAGGAATACTGATCCAGAGATATGGACAAAGAATACACGTCAGAAGTAATTGAAAACGTTAGTTTAATCAACCAGTGATGCCCACAGATACGCCCAGTGATGACATCCAAAGGGGGAACTTGTGTCGATTCTGAGGCCTGAAAACGGAGGCATCCGTCAAAATTTCTAAATTTGTTCATCGCCAAAAATTTGCAGAAAATGCTTATCAAGTGAGTTTTTAACGGCCTTCGAGTTGGTCTGACAGTGGTTCAGATTATTGCAAGAGAAGTAGATTAATTTTCAGGCCTGGTATAAAAAAGGTACCGCTGAAGTAAACAGGAACTCATTCGTTGAAAAGAAAAGCATAATTTTGATGTGGAATTTAAAAAAAAACATGTGTCCTGTTAAGGTGGTATTCGCCTAAAAAAGATTAATTTAATAGTTGGATAGAGAAGAAAATGTTGTGTCGTTTAGAAAAGTTGTTTCAGATGGCTAATCATGCCAGAGAAGATTCAGGCGATCGGGTTACGAAAGAAAATTTTTGCGGTATACCACGCGGTAGACTGCGATAGGAAGATTTAGATTACGTAGGTTGCATAACCTCAAAGCGGGCCTTAACTATGGCTAAGGCCGACACTCTGGTCACACTTGATTCAGTGAACCGAAAAGTGTGGCCACAAGTTGTAGATGAGGTCTAGTTTTTCTTATGACTATGGCACTGTTATTCGTTTGGTTCTTATGCACGTTCTACCCTCTTTGGGGTACGTGGAATCAGTCACTTATTCATGCGTTGTCACATCCTCAACTCCCAGTATCGTTTCATTCTGTCGGATCTCCTCTCTTCCTCCGAGATGAGGGGTTTTGATTTTGGTGTAGATTTACTTTGGAACCTTACACTGTCACTGGTAATTTTCTTAGCCGTTCCATCAAGCAAAGAATCTTCTGCAATTCTCAATTCCATCAAGTCTTTCTCAACTTACTTAAACCAGTTGGGTTTTGTTTTGCGGTTATAGAAGAAATCAAATATTTGTAAAGTTAATATATTGGAATTCATTCTGAGAAGATGACCGTAAAAATTTATTCTCCTCTTTCGCACAGTATCCGAGAGCTTTTCAATTGTCCTGTAGACAGTTTCATTCTGGATGTATACCATTTTATTAACCTGTAATTTCGGTCCCATGATTTTCTTAAAATTCTTTCTTGCAGTTCAAGCATCTCATCTGACCTTTGAAATTCATTTCATTTGGTTCATTCTTGTGTTCTTATTTTATTTTAAGGCGAAAAGCACATTGAGGCTATTATCGCCTCCCTAAATGTAAGTGTGAGTGTAAAGTGTTGAAGTCGTAAATGAAGTGTGTGTTAGACTCGAGTACCGCGAGTGATGTCTAAATTCTCTCAATAGGTGCAGCTAGTCTGCACCCCTGCGGCGTTCATTCTTTTGTTTACTTGACTTAAGATCATAAGAACTAGGGATAACGACTTCGGTTGTTTTTGCTTTAAAATGCGACGAGTACCTTAAAACATACTTCGGGCGTTGACTTAGCGAGGTCAAAACAAACGAGCATTATTTGAGGCCGTCAAATTTTAGTAGTTGACAATGAACTTGCGCGAACTCTTCGGTTATTAAGTATCATCTTATGTCGGTTTATTATAGTGATTAGGACCGGCGATCTGAACTTCTACAACGTTTATATTTCAATTTATCGTTTTTTCTACTGCGAAAAAGTAGCCACTGTTATTTTGTTCCTCCACGTGTTTTTACGAACATATATTTAAAGTAATAAATCTTCATGGGTCTTGTTGCTGTTGTGGTCGAGGATTATATAGTCCTTGTCAATTTATTCTCGAAAGTACCAAAAGCGTTTGTCAGCAGAACGAATTGTTTTGTCTGTACATACGGGTTTATTTCTGAAAATGTACTTTGGACTTTAGGAGATTAAATGATGACGTCCTCAAGAGATGTACATTCACGCTCAGTTCATGTTTCATTTTACAACCCCTGATGATAGCCAGGGTGCTTCCGAAACTGGTAGCTTGTACGTAAAACGTTAACAGATTGATCGTTCTGCAAGTAGCGTCACGTTCTGTCTCAAAACGTTATTATTAAACGGGACGGCACAATTCCTCAAGCACGATTCCCTCGTCAGCTGGTTCATTCAACGTTCTTAAGGAATCCCGCCCCAAAAGGCAATTATAAAAGATATTTGCATTTAATGATACTTGAGTATGAAAGGTTAGGTCGTGCAGGACTTGCTCAGCTGTTACAATGAATGCATTCATAATTGCAGTTGGAACACTGTTTTAGTTCGTGGCGGGCGTAAGTGTTGCCAACCTCGCAAATTTTCCCGCGTTTCGCTAAATTACTGGGCGCAACTGCGGGTATCGATCATAAAGATTTTTACCGGCAAAAAAAAAAAAAAAAAAATTGTGTCCAGCAGCAATACAAAACTAAATCAGTTTTTATCGACCGTCCTAATTCGTTCGCAGCTGACGATTTAATGTTGTTTCAGTATGAAAGGTTAGGTCATGCAAGACTTACTCGGCTTTAACAATGCATGCATTCATAATTGCAGTTTTAATAATGTTTTTAATTAATGTCTGGCTGTAAGTGTTGCCAACCTCGCAAATTTTTTCCGCGTCTCCCTAAAATACTGGACACAACTGCGAGTATCAATCATGAAGATTTTTACCGGGACAGTTTCGTGTCCAGCAGCAGTACCAGTCTAAATTAGTTATCTAATTTATTCGCTTATGACGAATCAACACACACTCTCTCTCTCTCTCTCTCTCTCTCTCTCTCTCTCTCTCTCTATCTCACTCTCACACGCGCGCACGCACAAATAAACACACATTCTCTCTCTATCTATCTATTTATCTCACTGTATCTCTCACACACGCGCGCGCACCTACGCACGAACTCTCTCTCTCTCTCTCTCTCTCTCTCTCTCTCTCTCTCTCTCTCTCTCTCTCTCTCTCTATATATATGTGTGTGTGTGTGTGTGTGTGTGTGTGTGTGTGTGTGTGTGTGTGTGTGTGTGTGTGTGTGTGTGTGTGTGTGTGTGTGTGTGTGTGTGTGTGTGTGTGTGTGTGTGTGTGTGTGTGTGTGTGTGTGTGTGTGTGTGTGTGTGTGTGTGTGTGTGTGTGTGTGTGTGTGTGTGTGTGTGTGTGTGTGTGTGTGTGTGTGTGTGTGTGTGTGTGTGTGTGTGTGTGTGTGTGTGTGTGTGTGTGTGTGTGTGTGTGTGTGTGTGTGTGTGTGTGTGTGTGTGTGTGTGTGTGTGTGTGTGTGTGTGTGTGTGTGTGTGTGTGTGTGTGTGTGTGTGTGTGTGTGTGTGTGTGTGTGTGTGTGTGTGTGTGTGTGTATCACTCTCTCTCACACGCAAAAACACTCTCTCTCTCTCTCTCTCTCTCTCTCTCTCTCTCTCTCTATATATATATATATATATATATATATATATATATATATATATATATATATATGTGTGTGTGTGTGTGTGTGTGTGTGTGTGTGTGTGTGTGTGTGTGTGTATACTCTCTCTCTCACACACACGCAAAAACACACACACACACTCTCTTTCTCTCTCTCTCTCTCTCTCTCTCTCTCTCTCTCTCTCTCTCTCTCTCTCTCTCTCTCTCTCTATCTATCTCTCTATATATATATATATATATATATATATATATATATATATCTATATATCTATATCTATCTATCTATCTATCTATCTATCTATCTATCTATCTATCACTCTCTCTCACGTGCGCGCGCGCACACACACACACACACGCACACTATAACTTGAGGTCGTGCAGGACTCTTCGTTTTGCTGACTTACTGGACGCTACTACTAGTACCAATCATGAAGATTTTTATCGGGACTTTGTATCTTGCAGCAATACCAGTTCTAATGAGAGTTATCAACCGTCCCAATTTTTATCGCGATAGTGTCCGGCAGGGCTGCAAGTCGCCCAGTTTTGAAGCAAACGTTAATCCCGTCACATACTAGTCTTATCAGGATTATCTCTTCATTATCTTCGTGTCAGGCCAAAAACCTGTTCTTCAGTCGCTGTTGCCTCAGAGTGAAGTTGTCGTTTGAGTCTTTCAATACTACACCTACCGTTGTCTCCTGTATTTTTTATAGCTGTTTTCCATTCTGTTAATAAGGGCATTCCACTCTACCCTCCGATCGCCATCCAGTTAGCAACATTCTCGATCTGACTGGTTTCTCGTATCGTATTTCACACTTCATCAATAAGGGTTCCATCTAAGATCCGACAAAGCTATCTCTGTTCTCTCCGTTCGGTTTTCGAAATTTCTGGTCTAATCCCAGCCGAATATATGTTAGTTCTAATGGTAGATTTATAATTAGAATTATCAGTCACTGAAATGTTCTCTTATTTTTGAAATATTTCTCTTATTTTGCGTTGAGTATATTCGTCCACCTTTCCTAACTTGTCATACTTAGTCTTGGGAGTAAAGTAATACGTTTTGTGAATGGAAACGTTCTGTAGGAAACGCATCAACGTGTAAGATTGGACAACGCTAACGATGATGGATAATGTATGCAATACAGTGTTACCAATCGTACTGACTTATCAGTTCCGTTTTCCCAGCAATACAGGGCTCATCCAGGGTTGCCAAACATCCCAGTTTTATGCGATTTGTCCCGTTTTCCAACTTGCTTTTTAGCGATCCTGTGTTACATAAGCAGGGTTGCCAATCGTGTGCTACTTTCTTCGTTCACGTTTAGAAGTGATTCGTCCCATATTCTGATATCTTCGCGTATTTGTTCTTTTTACGTTTTAGTTTACGCACTGGAGAACGACAGTTGATTCACACTCGCGAAACGTCTGGAGTTTTTTTGATGGTTACGGAATGAAAAGGAGTAATATATATTTTTTTTATTTTATTATTTTTTTTTTGTTTAACGTCTGCCTATTGTGCACACTTGGGCTGGAATGACTTATAGCGTATGAAAATGCCAAGCCCTGGCCGGGAATCGAACCCGGGTCCTCGGGGTGAAAGACTAGTACGCTATCAATTAGGCCACCGAGGCGGCTGAAAAGGAGTAATAATACAGTAGCCGCCTCGGTGGCCTAATTGATAGCGTACTGGGCTTTCACCCCGAGGACCCGGGTTCGATTCCCGGCTAGGGCTTGGCATTTTCATACGCTATAAATCATTCCATCGTCTGCATTAGCCGAAGTGTGCACAATAGTCGGACGTTAAAAAAAAAAAAAAATAATAATAATAATAATACAGTAGCCTCCCGGAAGACCACAGAGAAGATATCGAACCTGGCAGCAGATATCAGAAGAAGGCTTCGGTTCTTTGGACACATCAGTAGACTCCCAACAACGAGACTTGCCAACAGAATCCTTAAGTATATACAAGGTGTCAAATCAACAACGTCGTGGATCGAACAAGTCAGAATAGACCTACATGACGCAGGAATAGACTCAACAGATGTTGAAGATAGACATGCATACAGGAGAAAGATGCTCGGTTGGAAGGTCCCAGAGAATGAAATCCCAAAGAGAGCAGGGGTAAAATGGACGGAGGAGCGGAAGAGGATCCATGGGGACAGGATGAGGGAGGTGTGGAGGATTAGAAGGAATAAGACATGAGTCGGAGTGCTTTGCGTGATCCAACAGAGTCTATACGCAAATAATAATAATACAGTAGCTGTATGTTTAAAAACAATGTGAGGTTTGAGGAAACTTATACATTTTTTAAAGAGGTTTTTGGAATTACGTCATTAATCATCATTAACTTTATCTGTCATCAGGTCGTTTCCCGGTAATTTTAATTGTATTCTATTTTGATTTCTTTCTTCTTCTCTTCATTTCACCCTCTTTGGGGTACGCTGAATTAATCATTTCTTGCGCGCTGTACTTGTCTTTGTTCCCAGTAGCTCTTCATTCTTTCCGATCTTCTTTTCCTCTCCTCTTCTGAAATGATAGCTTTAGGTTTTATTTTGGCTTTATCTTGGAATCTTATTCTTTCGTCTTTGGTAATTATCTTAGCAGTTTGGTCAAGCAATGAATCTTCTGTAATTTTTAATTCTATTAGGTCTTTTTCAATTTCTTTAAACCAGTTCGGTTTTGTTTTACGATTATGGAAAAAATCAAACACTTGTTTCGTTAATCTATTAGAGTTCATTCTAAGAAGATGGCCGTAAAAATTTATTCTCCTTTTTCTCATAGTATCTGACAATTTTTCAATTTTCTTGTAGAGAGCTTAATTTCTTATATATACTACCTTATTATCCTGAAATTTTGTTCCATAATTTTTCTTAAGATTTTCCTTTCCATTATTTCAAGCTTTTCTATCTAGCCTATGCGAGTCATGGTTAATGTTTTTCTGCTGCGTACAGTGCTTCCGGCTTGATCACTGTTTTATAATGTTTAATTTTGGACCCCCATGAAAGGGATTTCTTATTGTCTATTTTGATTTATTCTGAAATTAAAATATTTATTTTTGTGAAAATTTTAAAAAGTTACTAAAATTTTATTTCTCATTTCTCTTGTTCCAGGTAAGGACGGTAATCGTGTGAAAGTTTTTTTTTACAAAAAAGTGGGTAAGTTATAAAATTTTAGTTAGTTTTTATTAGTTTCCACGGAGCCTTTAGTTAGTTTTTATTAGTTTCCACAGAGCCTTTAGTTAGTTTTTATTAGTTTCCACGGAGCCTTTAGTTAGTTTTTATTAGTTTCCACGGAGCCTTTAGTTAGTTTTTATTAGTTTCCACGGAGCCTTTAGTTAGTTTTTATTAGTTTCCACGGAGCCTTTAGTTAGTTTTTATTAGTTTCCACGGAGCCTTTAGTTAGTTTTTATTAGTTTCCACGGAGCCTTTAGTTAGTTTTTATTAGTTTCCACGGAGCCTTGTTCGTTTGTGTAGCAGCTGCAAATGTGCCGATTAAATATTTCATCACATCTTTACCTTGCAGCTAATTACTGAGTTTAACACAATTTATGCGCAGCCGTTTTTCCGCGATGCCGTAACAGAGAACAGAACGCCATTTTGTGCGCGAGACCTATCATTACTGTCCGGCTATAAAAACCTTATAAATAGAATTATTTGCAACTTAATTGCAAACCTTGTTTTATAGATGCATTGTCCATTGATTGAGAACACTTGTGCTCACATGGGATAACACGTGCTGGCCGCATCCTAATCACGTGACCTAGCGCAAGATTTCAAGGTCAGATTACTCTTGCGAACGAATTGTTTGTAAAGTGTTCAGATGTTTTTCTGCGGTTGTATTGGTGATTTAAAAACGTTTTGAGACGATTTTAGAAGGTGCTAAGCAGTCGGTCAATTCTCTGTAACTTACCGTCTGTCAGCTCAGTTGGGCTATTGTTGAACTTCTCTCTTATCTTGTAGAAAACTAATCCGCCACGGTGGCCTAGTTGGTAGCGTACTGGGCTTTCACCCCGAGGACCCGGGCTCGATTGCCGGCCTGTTTGGCCAATTTTGAACTTATCTTGTAGAAAACTAAGCCGCCTCGGTGGCCTAGTTGGTAGCGTACTGGGCTTTCACTCCAAGGACCCGGGTTCGATTCCTGGCCTGTTTGGCCAATTTTGAACTTCTCTCTTATCTTGTAGAAAACTAAGCCGCCTCGGTGGCCTAGTTGGTAGCGTACTGGGCTTTCACCCCGAGGACCCGGGCTCGATTCCCGGCCTGTTTGGCCAATTTTGAACTTCTCTCTTATCTTGTAGAAAACTAAGCCGCCTCGGTCACCTAGTTGGTAGCGTACTGGACTTTCACCCCGAAGACCCGGGTTCGATTCCCGGCCTGTTTGGCCAATTTTGAACTTCTCTCTTATCTTGTAGAAAACTAAGCCACCTCGGTGGCCTAGTTGGTAGCGTACTGGGCTTTCACCCCGAGGACCCGGGTTCGATTCCCGGCCATGGCTTGGCATTTTCATACTCTATAAATCATTCCATCGTCTGCATTAGTCCAAGTTTGCACAATAGTCGGACGTTAAACCCAAAAAAAAAAAAATTGTAGAAAACTTCGGAAGAAACCGCTCACATTAAGTTATGTATTAGTTTCTATGCTCTCAATTAGGTTAACGTCATCATCCATCTAGTGTACAATCATACTATAGGGTCAACAATATTAGACGTCATCGTAAGTGTAGGAAGTACGCGTTATCTCGCGCCGTAAACGTTTGCAGCGGTAAAATACACGATTAACGAATAAATTCACCGATCATATTGACGTACTATATGACCTCAGTGCACGAGGAAGCACGATATTGTTTCATCGCGCTTCCCTCGAGTTGATCTCAGCGTTGCCCTTGACGGGGGAAATGTCACCCACGCCAATTACTGACACCAGTCCGTTGCCTTGGTAACGTCAAGAATCCGTCATTAAAAAATATCAGAAATGTAAAGCGTAAGTGACGTCCTTGACCAGTGCATCTTGGTCTTTGCGGGTAAAAACTTGTTAATATCGGTGCTTTTTATCTCGCACTACGTGGTCCAATTAGAGATTTATTTGTTGAAGGCTGCCTACAAGCGCGCATGAATAAAACAACAAGTTCACATGGGTATTTTATTAATGAGCGATTGCGAAGTAATTTGATGGTATACGCTTTGAAAATAATTTAGCATAAAATTATTAGTGATTTCCCTCATTAATTAGTGATTTAATCACTTACGAGGTGTGTTCAGAAAGTAACCAAAATTTTTTTAACTTTCGCGGGCTTGGAGAGTCCGATTGTCAAACATTTCTTTTTATTATGTTGGTATACATGCCCTTGAAGTATGATATAACTCAGCTGTTTTCATTGTTGACTTTGTCTGTGACAGCCACTAAGGTTAGACGTGTTTTTATGAGCTCGGCGATTTTCGTTTGTTAAAAGAAATGGATCAAAGAATTTGTATCAAATTTTGCGTAAAAAATGGAATAAAGTGTGTGAAATGTAAAAAAGGCCTATGGTAAGTCTGCTATGAGTAAAGCAAGAGTTTACGAGTGGTATAAGCCAAGAAGGCCGTGAAGACGTTGAAGATGACGAACGCCTTGGACGCCCCAGCACATCAACAATCGATGAAAACGTGGAAAAACGTGGTTATGAACAATCGCCGAATCACAATTAGAGAGGTAGTTGATGATGTTGGCATATCGATTGGATCATGTCATGACATTGTTTCCATTGTTTTGTGTATGAACGCGGGGCAGCAAAATTCGTTCCAAAATTGTTGAATTTTGATCAAAAAAAAGCGGCGAATGGAAGTTGCTCAGGATTCAATAAATGAAGTCAACGATGATGCAGAATTATTGAAACGTATTATAACAGGTGACGAAACATGGGTTTATGAATATGACGTCGAAATTAAGGCTCAATCATCCCAGTGGAGGCATTCTGGTTCGTCAAGACCGAAAAAGGCTCGACAAGTGCGGTCGAACGTGAAGGTTATGCTCGCTGTATTCTTGGATATTAATGGCATAGTACATCATGAATTCCTGCTACCAGGTGAAACGCTCAGTAAGGAGTACTACCTACAAGTTCAACGCCGTTTGTGTGAAGCAATCCGGAGAAAACGCCCGGATCTGTGGAAAAACAATTCATGACTTTTGCTCCACGATAATGCACCAGCTCACACACACTTCATCGCTTGTTCGTGAATTTTTGGCCAAAAACAGTACTGTAACGATGCCCCAGCCTCCATGTTCACCAGACATGGCTTCGTGTGACTTTTTCCTATTTCCAAAAATAAAGAGAACCTTAAAGGGCCGTCGTTTTACAGCGGTAGATGACAAAATCGCATCGCTGAAAGAACTAAAGGCTATCTCAAAGATCGAGTTTGAGAAGTGTTTCGAGGATTGGAAGAAGCACTGGCACAAGTGCATAATCTCCAATGGGGACTATTTTGAAGGCGACAACGTCAATATAGAAGAATAAATAAATATTTTGTTCAAAAAATTAAAATTCTCGTTACTTTCTGAACACTCCTCGTATATTGTGTTGATCAACATCTCATGTCGTCGCCTAAACATAGGAACTGAGGTACGCAACCTAGTTCCGCTTACTGACACCGAAAAAATTCCCGAACTTCTCTCCCGGTTTTCGAACAGCCTACGGTTTCAAACCAAGTTCACAATTTTTCCGTCAACCAATACTCGCTTCTGATTGGTTCGCAGTGCTCGCGTATCTCGGGTACGCTAGGTTATTACATTTCTGCTAAGGATCCAGTGCTCGCGTATCTCGGGTACTCTAGGTTATTACATTTCTGCTAAGGATCCAGTGCTCGCGTATCTCGGGTACTCTAGATTATTACATTTCTGCTAAGGATCCAATGCTCGCGTATCTCGGGTACTCTAGGTTATTACATTTCTGCTAAGGATTAATGCCGGCGCACCACGTCGCATCTCCTGTACGCATTAGCTTCATCATGATCGATGCGTTTTTTATTTGGTTTTAACAATGGATTTCTGGGAAATAACGGTTCCCGCCATAATTTCGAGTATAAATAAAGGTCAAAAATCCTTGTTCGGCAGAACATCGAGGAGCACCTACCCGAGAGCCTATCGGAACAACTACGCAATTTATTTGGGTAGAAATAGGAGGAATCCAGCCAACTTTAATGAAGAACAAACATACAGGCTTTCACTTCACCATTTCGAACCGGAAAAGTGCCTTCCAAGTCTTCGGACCTGGTAAAAGCCCGGACTTCCACTACTCCCGAAGATTACAGCACTTATTCCAAGTAAATAAAATTCTCACGTGTTTGAGGGGAAATGTGGGTATATTGTTGAAAGATAGATGAGAAAACCTTAAGTTCATAAAATTCTCACGTGTTTGAGGGGAAATGTGGGTATATTGTTGAAAGATAGATGAGAAAACCTTAAGTTCATAAAATTCTCACGTGTTTGAGGGGAAATGTGGGTATATTGTTGAAAGACAGAAGAGAAAAACTTCAGTTCACTTGCTGTACATTAAAATGAGGGAACTTCACTTCCTAAGAGGTTATATGTCAGAAAAACAGAATGATAACAACGTATAGTGTTTACTTTATGATCTCCCCATCTTCCCTTGATATCCTTACTGTGTGCTAGTTAAACTAATGAGGACGAAAAATCGGCGTTAACGGCAAGTTAAACGCTTTCGCCAGTAATTCTAGTCTCGAACCTACGATCTTAAGCAAGTTCAAAGAAGCTGTTGATCGGTGCTTTTAACATCTCCGACACGTCGGTCCTATGTCTTCGAAATCGTACAGTGATTATAAATAAATAAAATAAAGAAGGATAAAGTGTGGCTCTTTGGCTATGAATTAGTAAAGAGGATGTATTGGAGATGATGGGAGGAGGAGGGGAAGCAAGTTATAATGGAGTAGATGGATTGATCGGTGAGGTACCAAAAAATAAGTGCAGAGAGTTTAAACGATTTTTTTGGTGTTATTTTAAGGCGAAAAGCACATTGAGGCTATTATCGCCTCCGTAAATGTAAGTGTGAGTGTAAAGTGTTAAAGTCGTAAGTGTAGTGTTGTAAGTGTGCCGCGAGGGACGTCTAAATCATCTCAATAGGTGCAGCTAGT
This sequence comes from Callitettix versicolor, assembly GCA_022606455.1. Classification (NCBI taxonomy): domain Eukaryota; kingdom Metazoa; phylum Arthropoda; class Insecta; order Hemiptera; family Cercopidae; genus Callitettix; species Callitettix versicolor. The sequence continues at coordinate 96,803,463 of CM040185.1, forward strand.
CTGCACTCCCCTGCGGGGACAAGGATACAGTAATAATTTACTATCAACGTTGTTGTTTTTTTTTAGCAATCATCTGTTTTGGTAACAAATTATTTGTCACCTATGCCTGCATTGTGCCGCACTCTCATGGAGACACTTTATACTACTCCTTGAATTTTTACAGACCTTTTATCGGTTTTAAATCAGTTTTATTTTATTATAAAGCCTTAACATAGAAACGTTTTTAAGCCTGAAGTTTCAGCGAACGGTATAACAGAAAGAAAACTAAGAAATACATATTTAGACAAATGCCATCATTATCTGTAACAAATGTATGCTCTTTATTGAACACTTTTGTACTTTAAAACGAGTCATCGATCGAATGATTAATGATTTAAAAGGCAAATAAAGTTATAAAAACCATCGACACGAAGAGTAATGCCATCCAACATGAGCCATTTAACGCCAATGCCTACTTAATAACATAGATAATATGCACTTCGAGAAATATCGTCCGCCGCTGAAGGCTCAGCCAAGGTCTTCCTGCTCGCTCCGCCACGCCTAGATACAGCGTAATGCATCTTCCTTATGGTGCTTCTGTTTCCTAATCCGTTAGATCCATTATGCCTTCGCGAGGCATTATGGTTTAACGGTTATCTAGCTGAGACGTAAAAAAGATCTTCCAAGGATTTACCGGATTAAAGATGTGGAAAGGATAGAATTCATGTCACGCCAGTTTTGGTTATGTTTAAATCTTTGGAGAGCAAATTTTCTTTTTTTTAATAGTTCGAAAATTCTTAAGTAATAAAAATGTTAACCTTTGTTATTCCTGCAACGTTTTAAAATTTTGGAAAATTCTGCGTCTCAGTACGTGGTCTGTATTTTTTGGA
>CM040185.1:96811831-96861831 GCA_022606455.1 Callitettix versicolor
ATGTGTGTGTGTGTGTGTGTGTGTGTGTGTGTGTGTGTGTGTGTGTTGCTATGCCAAAAAAGGAGGAGAAAATCGTTTATAGACTACCTGGGGTAGGGTACGAATTACCCCAGAGTGTGGGATTCAAATTAAGTTCAAACTCAAGTTAATTTATATTGTTACCCACTAAAAAAAACCACCAAAAACCACCCCGCCTCACGGAACCGCCGCCAGGCATTACTTCGTGGGAAGGTGGAATGGCTGACCGTCTACTCTTCTACAGCGTTGGCTCTCCTTTCTCGATCCTCAACCCTCAACCTCTTCATGACCTCTGCAGCGAATCCCGCAATGGCCCTCCAGAGGGCCTCTGAAGCCATCAATGTCGCAACCTGACTTTTCGGTGTGTGTGTGTGTGTGTGTGTGTGTGTGTGTGTGTGTGTGTGTGTGTGTGTGTGTGTGTTGGAGCTGGGCTTAAACGATGACATTTAGGTAAAAAAAATCAGCTGTTTTTTTTTTTTTTAACGTCCGACTATTGTGCACACTTGGGCTAATGCAAACGATGGGATGATTTATAGTGTATGAAAATGTCAAGCCCTGACCGGGAATCGAACCCGGGTCCTCGGGGTGAAAGCCCAGTACGCTATCAACTAGGCCACCGAGGCGGCTAAAATCAGCTATAAGGTATGAGAATAAAACGTATTGGTTGATTTCTCAATACGTTTTATATAAAACATTATTTTTTTTTAATGTGAAACTTAAACTGTTATGCGAGTCATTTTTCATTCCGTGAATTAGACCGTTGTCCGGTATGATCGTTATCAGGTCGACCATAAGCCGGGGTGTCACTAGTAAGTATAGAGAATGCAAGTAGATAGTGATGCGCGATTATGAGATGTTTTATTCGATTGTAAAAGCATCTCTAGGCTTCCCGATTGTATTGGACTCGTCAAACGTCACTTGACAATTGTTCAGTCGTTACTTGACGATTGCTTTTCTATCCGAGTCCAACTAGCGAGTCATCTAGTTTTGCATTGTTACTTACACTACTGTAGGCCTAAATCATCGACAAAACAATCGAATGAATCAACTTACAATCGGAACTGATGTTGGAAATGTTTAATAAATATTCCAATTAAATGGCGAAGGCCTATTCCGTTTTCCCAGGAAAACATTGCTCTAAAAGCCGAGTCAGCTGTCTGGAACCATTGCCCTAACAATGGAACGATCTAGTCGAACATCTCGATCGTTCAAACCGACTAGGATTCGATGGTTGACTCGATTGTTAAAACATCTCGGAATCGCGCTTCACTAGAAGTAGATACAGAATTTGGAACTAACCAAAGCCTGTTCTATTTATATAACCGGGCTCGGGGCGGTTTCTTGACAAGGCCGCTGCGTGAATCCGTCTGCAGTTGTAACCTTCGTGGCGATAAAAGAATGAAAATAATTTCAAAGAATTAACTGAGTCAATGGCAGCAGATACAAATTCAGATCCAGGTAGTCGCCTTGAGTCGGGTGACGTCATGCGTACGGCTTGTAATAAGGAGGAAATATTCTCATTTATTGTAACGGTTTTAGTGTAAATATAGAGATAATTGTGCCTTGCGTTATCTTCAGAACTTAATAGTATTTGCCTCGTCATTTTTAAAAGTTAGTCATATAGGCTAATATAATTTATACTAGTTATTTATTAAGCGAAGATCTGTTAAATTGATTGAATCGATCTAATGAATGGGAATAAATAAACGGAGCTGCATGGTAAAAATATTAAAATAACTTAGTAAGTGAAAATTGGTAATCCGTCAGAACAGTTATTAAATTAAATGTGAAATACTAAGTAAAGTTATTAAAATGATTTATCAAGTGCATTTACGAGGTGTGTTCAGAAAGTAACGAGAATTTTTAATTTCGCGGTCTTGGAGAGTCCGATTGTCAAACATTTTTTTATTATGTTGGTATACATGCCCTTGAAGTATGATAAAACTTTGTTTTCATTGTTGACTTTGTCTTTGACAGCCATTAAATTTAGACGTGTTTTTATGAGCTCGGCGATTTTCGTTTGTTAAAAAAAATGAAACAAAGTGTGTGAAATGTTAACAAAGGCCTATGGCGAGTCTGTTATGAGTAAAGCAAGAGTTTACGAGTGGTATAAGCGTTCCAAGAAGGCGTGAAGACGTTGAAGATGACGAACGCCCTGGACGTCCCAGCACATCAACAACCGATGAAAACGTGGAAAAAGTGAAAGAAATGGTTATGAACAATCGCCGAATCACAATTAGAGAGGTCGCTGATGATGTTGGCGTATCGATTGGATCATGTCATGGCATTGTTTCCAATGTTTTGTGTATGAAACGCGTGGCAGCAAAATTCGTTCCAAAATTGTTGAATTTTGAACAAAAATAGCGGCGAATGGAAGTTGTTCAGGAGTCACTAAATGAAGTGAACGACGATGCAGAATTACTGAAACGTATTATAACTGGTGACGAAACATGGGTTTACGGATATGACGTCGAAACGAAGGCTCAATCATCCCAGTGGATGCATTCTGGCTTGCCAAGACCGAAAAAGGCTCGACAAGTGCAGTCGAACGTGGAGGTTATGCTCACTGTGTTCTTTGATATTAATGGCATAGTGCATCATGAATTCCTGCCACCAGGCGAAACGGTCGATAAGGAGTACTACCTACAAGTTTGCGTGAAGCAATCCGAAAAAAACGCCCGGATCTGTGGAAAAACAATTCATGGCTTTTGCACCACGATAATGCACCAGCTCACACTTTATTGCTTGTTCGTGAATTTTTGGCCAAAAACAGTACTGTAACGATGCCCCAGCCTCCATATTCGCCAGACATGGCTTGTAATGAAGTGATTTAAATCCTAATTTAATTAAGTTGAGATAAGCTGAGTGAACAAACTTGATAATCTCTAATGTACAGATATGTCCTAAATAAACAAGATAACATCTTACCCCACTATCAGCCGCAATACCCCACCAACAGAACCAGGGTATATAAGAAGCTGCACAGCGCTCAAGAAGGCAGTTGGGCTCCTCCAGCCCAAACCCTCCCTACCTACCTATCCTAGTGCGGTACCGGCGTGTTGAGCCGACTGCACATCCGTGGACTATACCGGCGTGCTGAGCCGATAGTCATTCCTTCCTTGGGGTTATACCGGCGTGCTGAGCCGATAACCTCCTCCGACCCGAACTCTACCCACCTACCGACCCATCCTAGTGCGGTACCGGCGTGTTGAGCCGACTGCACATCCGTGGACTATACCGGCGTGCTGAGCCGATAGTCATTCCTTCCTTGGGGTTATACCGGCGTGCTGAGCCGATAACCTACTCCGACCCGAACTCTACCCACCTACCGACCCATCCTAGTGCGGTACCGGCGTGTTGAGCCGACCGTACATCCGTGGACTATACCGGCGTGCTGAGCCGATAGTCATTCCTTCCTTGGGGTTATACCGGCGTGCTGAGCCGATAACCTACTCTAGCCCGAACTCTACCCACCGATCGACCTATCCTAGTGCGGTACCGGCGTGTTGAGCCGACCGTACATCCGTGGACTATACCGGGGTGCTGAGTCGATAGTCATTCCTTCCTTGGAGTTATACCGGCGTGTTGAACCGATAACCTATTCAGTTCCTCTCCTATCTCCATGCCGTAACGCCACATCAGACTGTCGACTTCCGGTTCCGAAGAACAGCAAGTTGAGCCGACCAGGTCTATGCGAGTTCAGGGTCAAGAGTTAAGCAACGACGTGGGGTGTGAGCTACTCTTCCGCTCGAGAAGTTCAGCGCAGATCGCCAGACAGTCAGCAGTTTCCGGGTTCAGCGGTAACAGTGTTCAGCGAACGAAATAGAAGAAAGTGTTATAACGAAAAGTGCAGTGACGAAATAGAAGAAAAAAAACAATACAAAGATTTATGTTTATATTAAATCAAATAAATAAAGAAAATTTAAACCAAAAACTGCAGCTCTAATATAATAGAACCCACTCCAAAGAGTGTATCTGGGTCGAAGGTGCGCTTAAAGAGATTTAAAGCATCTTAGACTCTGTAAGCAGGTGAACTGCGTTACAGGCTCTGTGTGACTTTTTCCTATTTAACATTTTTTATTTATCAATAGGTAATAGGCCTACACAATTTTAACATAACGTATATAATAATTTAAGCTTGTTTAACAAACATAAAAGTTGAAATTTGATATAAATCTTTCATATAGCGAATAAAATAAAAAAAAGTTTGTAAAGTAGGTCTACATAAATTCAGAGAAACGTAGCAAGAACATAACAGACTTTCTAAGGTCCAATTATTTCACCAGAAAATCTGGTCTGGAAGCTGCCGACAAAGAAAGTAGAGAAATCACGCCAACTTCGGACACAATCGTTTCATCAGATTTTGCACAAATGTTTTACTTATATGAGCTTAGTGATCGTATATGTAAACGTGTATCTAAACATGTACGTTTAGTGATCATACAACTCGAACCAGTGTACCAACTTCGAAATAAAAGAAATAACGGTTTTACGAGAAAAGCCGAGAACGGTCAGGGTTGATTTTCGATTTTTTTGACGACTTAATCTTTATTATGAATCTTCGTATGCTAGTACTTTTTTTTTTACTATTGTTTGTTTTATAGGGATTACATTTGTACAAAATTGAAAAACCGACGTTTGTCAAAAAAAAATGTTTTTTAAAAGTATTGGTCTAGATATTTTGATAAACGAACTTTACTGCTGAATTTCCGCAGAGACATCAAAATCGATTATTTTGGTTTAGTGTGAACACACACACACACACACACACACACACACACACACACACACACACACACACACACACACACACACACACACACACACACACACACACACACACACACACACACACACCCACACACACCCACACACACACCCACACAGACAAACACACATATACACAAACACAAACACACACACGCGCACACACACGCGCACGCACACACACGCACACGTACACGCGCGCACACATACACACATACACAAACGCGCGCGCGCACACACACACACACACACACACACACATACACACACGCATACACACACATATGCACACAGACACATACACATACACACACGCGCGCGCGCGCACACACACACGCGCGCGCGCATACACACATTCACTCACACACGCATACACACGCGCTCGCACACACACACACACACACACACACACACACACAAAACGAGAAATAAAGTAAAAACCACTTTTTAAAATCGGAGATCTGAAAACGTAAAGCTCTATTAGAATTTTAACATGATTGATCTTTATTTCTAAACTTTGTACAGTATCTTTGTACACTTGTACCTTTACTTATCAATCGCGGCACGCAGCTGTCTCGCTGATGTGTTGGAAACGAAATTCCAAAAGTTTTTTTTATCTCAACCTCTTTGAAATTCCGATTTCACCATCGTGATCGTCATTAAAATCTTCATAAAATAGCATTTTAAATTTAAAATTGCATTGAAAATACGGGAATGAAATTTTAACGACCCTTAAAAAAGCGATACAAAGCTAAATGACCGGCGTTCATTGCGAGGTCCCGGTCAGTTATGATGGTCGTTCCAGTAGCTCCTTTCCAAAGTACACTGCACGAACAGAAGATTGCACCGCTGCAAACAAGAACACGTTTAAATCGCAGACGACAATATGCTGCAGAGGTCACCGTGTGCCCAAAGGTCGCATTCCCGCCCACTGATGCATTCCGGGTAAATCCGCGTTGTTGTTTAAAAATAAAAAAACGAGTTTCGCCGAGATTGTTTTCCGAAACGTCCTTGCGCCGGGCCTTCCCTGACCCGAGATAACACGCGGATACGTCGGCGCATAAATTAAGCCCGCTTGTTTTGTCGAGCACCTCATCTCGTGCCTGTAGCGCGTAAACAAACTGGCCGTTTTAAACTTTCCTATTTCGTTAAACGTCTGTGGACGCTGTCGGTTATATTGTTGATTTCCTATTCTCTAATGTTAATTCCCTATACCGTAATGTTAGTTCCATGTTCCCTAACGTTAATTCCCTATTCCCTAATGTTAATCAATGATACAATTTACTCCTGTACTTCTTACTATAAAATGCCCCTTGATATTTCATTTTTAAAGTGTTCGGAAACATTTTATATATATATATATATATATATATATATATATATATATATATATATTATTGTTATTATTATTATTATTATTATTATTATTATCTGCGCATAGACCCTGTTGGATCACGCAAAGCACTCCGACTCATGTCTTGTTCCTTCTAATCCTCCACACCTCCCTGTCCCCATGGATCCTCTTCCGCTCCTCCGTCCATTTTACCCCTGCTCTCTTTATGATTTCATTCTCTGGGACCTTCCAACCGAGCATCTTTCTCCTGTATGCGTGTCTATCTTCAACATCTGTTGAGTCTATTCCTGCGTCATGTAGGTTTATTCTGACTTGTACGATCCACGACGTTGTTGATTTGACACCTTGTATATACTTAAGGATTCTGTTGTTGAGGGTCTACTGATTTGTCCATAGAACCGAAGCCTCCTTCTTCTGATATCTGCTGCCACGTTCGATATCTTCTCTGTGGTCTTCCGGGATTGCAACCTGTATCCATCTTCTGTTAATCTCGGACCAAGGATCTTCCTCAAGATTTTGCGTTCTTCCTTCAAAATACCCTCCATGGTAGCTTTTGTGTGGAGTGCTAGCGTCTCGCTTGCATATAATACCTCCGGTTTTATGACTGTGTTGTAGTGTCTGATTTTTGTGTGCGTCGACATACATCTCTTTTATATATATATATATATATATATATATTTTGCTTATAAAGTTTGTTTATTTTATATTTAAAAGCAAAATAATATATATATATATATAAAATGCAAACAGCTGTTCACACACATACGAACAAGACTTTTAAATTAAGATAAGTAACATAATTTTATTTTAACAAATAACGGAGTCCTTGATTAACGCTAGTCTTATTGGGAATAGATCCAATATGGCCGACAAGGCCCAGAAACTCTTAATTGTATACTTTCTAACTAAGCATTACAGTTGTCTAAGTCGTTTTATTTTTGTATCTAAATATATATATATATATATATATATATATATATATATATATATATATATATATATATATATATATATATATATATATATATATATATATATATATATATATATATATATATATTTTAAATCGGGTCTCTAGATCGTGAGAATTTTTTTTTTACCTATAGACCTAACTATAGGCAATTTTAGTGTCCATGCGTAGTCTATGTTATTGTGGATTTGTCAGTAAGTTAGTTCTGTTTGTTACATCATTTATTTATTTCAAAATGGTGACTTGAATAAATAAATTTGTACAATGTCCTGTTTGGTGCCGTATAAATAGGTGTATATAGTTTTGGTGTTTGCATAACGCTTTGGTGACGTATAAAACGATACACAGTATATTGCTTTAAAACCGCGTAAAAGAGGTTTATAAAAGTTTGATGACATATAAAAGAGTATATTTCTCTTTGGTATCGTATAAAAGATGTGTATAAACTTTGGTAACGTATAAAAGGGAATATATCGCTTTGGTGTCGCATAAAAGAGGTGTATAAACTTTGGTAACATATAAAAGGGAATATATCGCTTTGGTGTCGCATAAAAGAGGTGTATAAACTTTGGTAACATTTAAAGGGGAATATATCGCTTTGGTGTCGTATAAAAGAGGTGTATAAACTTTGGTAACATATAAAAGGGAATATATCGCTTTGGTGTCGCATAAAAGAGGTGTATAAACTTTGGTAACATATAAAAGGGAATATATCGCTTTGGTGTCGCATAAAAGAGGTGTATAAACTTTGGTAACGTATAAAAGGGAATATATCGCTTTGGTGTCGCATAAAAGAGGTGTATAAACTTTGGTAACATATAAAAGGGAATATATCGCTTTGGTGTCGCATAAAAGAGGTGTATAAACTTTGGTAACATATAAAAGGGAATATATCGCTTTGGTGTCGCATAAAAGAGGTGTATAAACTTTGGTAACATATAAAAGGGAATATATCGCTTTGGTGTCGCATAAAAGAGGTGTATAAACTTTGGTAACATATAAAAGGGAATATATCGCTTTGGTGTCGCATAAAAGAGGTGTATAAACTTTGGTAACATATAAAAGGGAATATATCGCTTTGGTGTCGCATAAAAGAGGTGTATAAACTTTGGTAACGTATAAAAGGGAATATATCGCTTTGGTGTCGCATAAAAGAGGTGTATAAACTTTGGTAACATATAAAAGGGATATATATCGCTTTGGTGTCGCATAAAAGAGGTGTATAAACTTTGGTAACATATAAAAGGGAATATATCGCTTTGGTGTCGCATAAAAGAGGTGTATAAACTTTGGTAACATATAAAAGGGAATATATCGCTTTGGTGTCGCATAAAAGAGGTGTATAAACTTTGGTAACATATAAAAGGGAATATATCGCTTTGGTGTCGCATAAAAGAGGTGTATAAACTTTGGTAACATATAAAAAGGTCGTATCACTTGGATGTCGTTTAAAAGAAGTGTATAACTTTGGTAACATGTAAAAATGTATATATCGCTTTGATGTAAAGAAGAGGTGTATAAACTTTGGTAACATACAAAAGAGTATATATCGCTTTCGTGTCGTACAAGAGAGGTGTATAAACTTTGGTAAACGTAGAAAAGGGCATATATTTCCACGGTGTCGACTAAAAGAGGTGTATAAAGCTTTGGTAACATACAAAAGAGTATATATCGCTTTGGTATGGAATAAAAGAGGTGTATAAACTTTGGTAACATATAAAAGGATACACGTCGCTTTGGTGTCGTATAAAATAGGTGTATAAAGCTTTGGAAAGCTTATAAAAGGACGTATATTTCCTCGGTGTCGAATAAAAGAGGTGTATAAAGCTTTGGTAACATAACAAAAGATTTATCGCTATGATGTCGCATAAAAGAGGTGTATTAGCTTTGGTAACATATAAAAAGGTATATATCGCTTTGGTGTCGTATAAAAGAGGTGTATAAAGCTTTGGTAACATAACAAAAGATTTATCGCTATGATGTCGCATAAAAGAGGTGTATTAGCTTTGGTAACATATAAAAAGGTATATATCGCTTTGGTGTCGTATAAAAGAGGTGTATAAAGCTTTGGTAACATAACAAAAGATTTATCGCTATGATGTCGCATAAAAGAGGTGTATTAGCTTTGGTAACATATAAAAGGGTATATATCGCTTTGGTGTCGTATAAAAGAGGTGTATAAAGCTTTGGTAACATAACAAAAGATTTATCGCTATGATGTCGCATAAAAGAGGTGTATAAGCTTTGGTAACATATAAAAGGGTATATATCGCTTTGGTGTCGTATAAAAGAGGTGTATAAAGCTTTGGTAACATAACAAAAGATTTATCGCTATGATGTCGCATAAAAGAGGTGTATAAGCTTTGGTAACATATAAAAGGGTATATATCGCTTTGGTGTCGTATAAAAGAGGTGTATAAAGCTTTGGTAACATAACAAAAGATTTATCGCTATGATGTCGCATAAAAGAGGTTTATAAGCTTTGGTAACATATAAAAGGGTATATATCGCTTTGGTGTCGTATAAAAGAGGTGTATAAACCTCTTTACTTTTATATACCGTTTATAAATAGGTTTATAAACCGTTTACTTTTGTAAACGTATAAAGATCATATATCACAGCGGTGTCGACTAAAAGAAGTGTATGAAGCTTTGGTAACATAAAAAAGGGTATATACCGCCTTTGTGTCGTATAAGAGAGATTTATAAAGCTTTGGCAACGAATACAATGGCTATATATCGCCTTGGTGTCGCATAAAAGAGATGTATGAAGTACTGGTGAAAGTATAACAGGGTATGTACGTCGCTTTAGTGTCGCATAAAAGGGGTGTATAAAATTTTGGTGACGTATAAAATGACCGCTAATCGACTTGTAAAAAAACGTATTTCTCTTTGGAGTCGCGTAAAAGACGTATAAAGCTTTCGTAAGATATAAGTGGCTATACTGAAGCGGCTGTCTATGGTGTTCCATAAAAGAAGTATATACAGTTTTGGTGTTCCATAAAAGAGTATTTTTCGCTTCGATGTCGCATGAAAGGGTTGTAAATTTTGATGTCATTATCTGTGCAAAGATAATAAATGGCTGTGGGGATCGCTTCAGTAAACAGGCTGACCGACGCTTGCGTTAAAACAATATTAGAGCTGTGTGTAGTAGCACTTGGCTTGTATTTACTTAATCTTGTTACGAAACGTTTAATGTTTAAATAGCATAGCGTACCTTGACCTTTAGAAGGCAGTGGTAACTGGAGCGGCAAATCTTCGGTAGCCTGTCGGACAGTTTAATCTGTGCTATACCGTGCCGTCCGTAGCATGGAGTTAATACTGTATTTAGAAGAAACGAAATACACCCAGTAAATGGTTGCGGGTACAAAAAAAAAAACATTGAACTTTTATGACATTCAGTTATTTTGTGAAAAACAGAACAGTTTAAAAACAATGATTTTGGTAAAAAAACTGGTTTTTTTATATCAGTTCTAACTATTTTGATCAAATTCTGTTCAGATGTAATAATTTTTCAAAGAAGTGGGTTGGGAGCTGTAACGGAAAACGAGTTATTTCTCAAATTCGGTTCCATCAGTTGATCAAAATTTCATCGTAAATATGAAATAATCACTGAAAGTGTACAAAAACAAAAAAAAATCCGCAGGGGGGTACGGATTAGCTGCAACATTTATTGAGAGGATTTAGACGTCACTCACGGTACCCGAGTCTAACACACACACTTATAACCCTACATTTATGACTTTAACACTTTACACTCACACTTACATTTCGGGAGGCGATAATAGCCTACATGTGCTTTTCGCCTTAAAATAAAAAAAAAAAAAAATTACGTTGATCGAGTAAACACGGAATTAACCCGACAGTTTATGAGATTATTTTGATTTATTTTTCAAATTTGATTGGATTAAGATTTTGTTGATCATTGATTTTGAGAAACCAACTGTTTTCCGGTTTTTCTTTTAGCACTTCCACCTTTTCACGGATAGGCAACCCTAACGTTTCGTTTGATTACATTTGAGCAAAATTTTATGGAAACCGTGAAAACTGATGCGGAGAAAAACGATTTCAACATTTTTTTACCAAAAAAAACCACCAAATCTCTTTTTTTGGAAATTAAAAAGTTGCCCCCGTATGCACACGCACGCACACACCCACACTGGACGGATATGTATCCAAGTAAAATCTAAGTTTTTGGAGTCGGGGAACTTTAAAAAAACTAAAAAAAAACATTATTAATTATAAGAAATAAATCAATTGTTCATGAAAATTCAAACGGACTTTCTTATTTCCCAAAAACTCTAGTTTAGGAGTTATTGACAGAACGACTTAAATAAAGACGTAGTTTATCAGTATCTGATTATCAGATTTTGTTGAAATTTTGGTCGCGTGTGAAGATTTTGTAAGTGAAATCAGTGCGACAGACAGTTGGTTTTTTCCGGTTTACATTACTGCTTGTAGAACTGTTTTTTAAATTTAGTGGGATGAATCGTTTTTTTGCCGATTTTCAAGTTTTTTTGGCTTACTATCAAAAAAATTTTTTTCCCGATATAACCGAAAATATTTGATTTCGTGGTTTCTTATGGGTATTAAATAATACTGCATGGTAAAATACTATAATTCAGAGAAAATGGCAATATTCTGCCGAAACTACTGCAGAACAGCTTCAGCGATTCCTTCAAATTCTGGCGTTCGAATTTTCTTGAAGCTTTCTACTTCATTATTATTACAGGCCTTCTTTACTTTTTTAAAAATTTTCCAATATCGTGCCAACAGAAGAACTAGTTGCATTAAAATCTCGGCAAACATCTACTTGCTTCACCTTTCTCTAACTCACGCAAAACCTAACCTTTATATCTAACTATAAAATTTCCCGTTTAGACGTCATTACACTGTATTGTAAAAATAAACAAAAATTACAATACACTGCTTTTAACACTCGAATGACGTGTCGGCATACTGAGAAATAGGGTAGAAGAATAGGAAGTGTGCATGTGTTTAGGAAGTGCTATAGAGATTTCTAAAATTGTGTTAGCTCAATAGGTATAGTCACAATACGTAATTTTACTACAGGAATGGAAACGGACAGATTCGTTTTGCTGCTATAGAGAGATTTCCGTTATATAGAGATTCGTAATAGAGAGATTTTACTGTATTTAAAAACCTGATTTTTGTACGCCGTTAATATTATAACTTGCACTTGCTTAGCAGGTGTGCCCGCATGTTTGCATAAGCTCAAGGCGTCACAAACAATCTTTTGTGTTTTATGTTTACGTGTTAATATTTTCGTGTTTTTTTTTAATATTTGAATAATCGATTCGAACTGAAATAGTTACTGTTGTTAGTATTTTAAAGTTGTCCGTTTAAAATAACTGATGCACGCATATGTCTCGCTCGTGGGACGGAAACGAATTTCCCGAAACTGAAATAATTTAAAGGAATATTGCAAATCTTTTTTACTGCACAAAGTTTGTTGATCCCATGGGCGGATCCAGATAGTTTAAAATGGGGGGGGGCTGACTGATCCAAGGGCAAACCCGGTAACTCATAAAATATTATTAGGCAATAATTCCATGTGGACCTCGTATATTCTTGATTCATTTCAATTGAATCTACTTCAGGGGCCGCCTCGGTGGTCTAGTGCAGGGGTCTCCAAACTACGGCCCGAGGGCCACATCCGGCCGCGGACAGATTTTGTCCGTCCCGCAGAGAGCTAGCATACTTGAAAACTCCTTTTAGAGAACATATTTTTTATAGGAAATTAAATTTAGTTTACTGAAGTATTCTAATTTTATGTTGAATAATTATTAATATGACATCTACATTGATATGGTCATGGGCTAACTACTCCTAACATTGTTGTAGGCTTATTGTTATTGTTTTTGTGATAAGTTGGATAAAGAAACACTGAATTGTAATGAGTAAAGTCATGTATAATATGCAGAAAATTTAACTTCAGTATATAATAACTAACAAATTATTGAAATGAATCCAACTAACATTTTATACATTTTAAATAAAAACATAACTTATAACAAGCATAATGACATATGAAATACTAATGAGATTTATGTAATTGAGATTTTCCACTGACAATAGTTTGTAGTTGTGGACTAATTTTACTTGTACCAATTATTAAAAGAGATTTAAGATGCTCATCAGTTAATTTAGATCTGTAAACATTTTTTGTGTACTTCATTTTGGAGAAGGTCTTCTCAAACAAATAAGTAGTACCAAAAACAGAAAACAGCCCATTAATAATTAACAACCCATTAATAACAGCCAGAAAAACAGAAAATTAATAATATGCAGTGTTGCCGTTTTGCGGACTTTTTTAAACGTTGCGTACTTTTCCGGACTTTTTTTTTCATCAGTGGACTATTTCACTTTTTACCACCAGCAACAATGATAATATGGTTTTGGCCCTCGGAACTTACTGGAGTAATCAGTATGGCCCTAAGGCTGGAAAGTTTGGAGACCCCTGGTCTAGTGGATAGCGTACTAGGCTTTCACCCCGAGGACCCGGATTCGATTCCCGGCGAGGGCTTGGCATTTTCATAAGCTATACATCATCCCATCGTCTGCATTAGCCCAAGTGTGCACAATAGTCGGACGTTAAACAAAAAAAAAAAAAAAAATCTACTTCAGGGTAATAAATTAAATCTTTGATAAAATCTTTTAAAAAAATCACTTAGGTTTATTTTGTAATGTCCCTGTCATATGGAGTACATAAAATTAAATAAAGAAATGTAAATATAATTTTAAAAGGAGTAAATGATATTCGCCTGGTGTCCATCCATCAGGATAACGAACATCTGTTAGATAATATTAGAAAGAGGAGACTGGCTTTTTATGGACACCTAATAAGGCTACCAGAAGAAAGACTGACCAAAAAACTCCTAAATACCAACTCAAGATGAAAGTAAAGAATGAGTGGTGAAACAGGCCTTAAAAGAATTAGGGATAACGGAGGAACGTCTAAAAGAAGGAAGGGAAAAACCAATCCTTAGGGATAAAAGCACTAGATTAAAATTTAAAGAAGGAACATACAGACTGCTGCCAAGTTCAGTCGTCTATCAGGATAATGAATATCTGTTAGATAATAGTAGAAAGAGGATACTGGCTTTTTATGGACAGCTAATAGGGCTACCAGAAGAAAGACTGACGAAGAAACTTCTAAATTACCAACTCAAGATGAAAGTAAAGAATGAGTGGTGGAACAGGACCTAAAAGAATTAGGGATAACGGAGGAACGTCTGAAAGAAGGAAGGGAAAAACCAATCCTTAGGGATAAAAGCACTAGATTAAAATTTAAAGAAGGAACATACAGACTGCTGCCAAGTTCAGCCATCTATCAGGATAACCAACATCTGTTAGATAATATTAGAAAGAGGAGACTGGCTTTTTATGGATACCTAATAAGGCTACCAGAAGAAAGACTGACCAAAAAACTCCTAAATACCAACTCAAGGAAAGTAAAGAATGAGTGGTGGAACAGGACTTAAAAGAATTAGGGATAACGGAGGAACGTCTAAAAGAAGGAAGGGAAAAACCAATCCTTAGGGATAAAAGCACTATATTAAAATTTAAAGAAGGAACATACAGACTGCTGCCAAGTTCAGTCGTCTATCAGGATAATGAATATCTGTTAGATAATAGTAGAAAGAGGATACTGGCTTTTTATGGACAGCTAATAGGGCTACCAGAAGAAAGACTGACGAAGAAACTTCTAAATTACCAACTCAAGATGAAAGTAAAGAATGAGTGGTGGAACAGGACCTAAAAGAATTAGGGATAACGGAGGAACGTCTGAAAGAAGGAAGGGAAAAACCAATCCTTAGGGATAAAAGCACTAGATTAAAATTTAAAGAAGGAACATACAGACTGCTGCCAAGTTCAGCCATCTATCAGGATAACCAACATCTGTTAGATAATATTAGAAAGAGGAGACTGGCTTTTTATGGACACCTAATAAGGCTACCAGAAGAAAGACTGGTGAAGAAACTCCTAAACCCCAACTCAAGATGAAAATAAAGAATGAGTGGCTTATGGAAGTGGAATAGGACCTAAAAGAATTAGGGATAATGGAGGAACGTCTGAAAGAAGGAAGGAAAACCAATCCTTAGGAATAAAAACACTAGATTAAAATTTAAAAAAGGAACAAAAATAGTTGCCTTTTACTCGGAGGAAGTTGGACTACAGAGATCTGTAAGACTGAAAAAGTATTGGGAGAATCTCAAAAACCTAAAAGAACCAAAGTTGAAAGCCCATAAGAACCAAAATTGACTAAATGCGTTCCATTGAGGGCTTAAAAAAAAGGAATAAATGAAAATACATTTTATAAACATTTTTACTAAGTTCATGGTTTTAATTGATAATTCACTTCAGATAACCACTAACTTTCTCTTTTTTCCCACTTTTGAAATTCTCCATAATTTCAATTTTTGTCAAACGTTCGTGAAATTCGTCAGAAACATTAAGACATATCTGTTCCATAACATAATTGAACAGCAATGTTTTGGAGTAAAATTTGACAGTGTTATGCCTTCAAAGCAGCTAGGAGTAGAAAAACTCTGTGAAAATTGTGTTTTTCGGTAAATATCTTGGGATACAAAAACCGATGTTTATAAATGTATGTTAACAAAATTAACATAGATTTATAGACAAAAGAACACGTTTTAATTTGGTGTAACTGAAATTTCTGTACGATAACTGATTGGAACATTCTTTCTTTCGTGGGCCACACTGTTACGTTCCCGCAACAAAGAAATTGATTATTTGCTAGCTGCAGAGGAGAAGGGGTGTGGGCCGTAACTAATTTGTATATAATTTTTGATGTACCAGTTGTTGGGCGCCAGGTTGTCTTTAATCTCAATATAATTGATACACCACTGTTTTAGGCCAAGACAACGAGAATGCCTGTGTGTGGTTACGTGGTTCAGGGTGATCCAAGAAATCAAAGTGGTCGCTTTACAAAAGTTATATTTGTTTTGTTTTTGTCTTGCCACATTAATGTTTAAAGAAAAATAACAATTAGTGACCAACAAATTAATGAATTCGGTTTTCATACCACAGAGAAAGAAAAAAAACAAAATGGCAAGCACATTTATAATGATAAAACAGCTTTACCTCAACTTTAAACAAAGCAAACAAAATCGAAACTAAACTTGAATCTGTACCAACCTGTTGGAATATAACATCTTACACAATAAATGTCACTTATCCACTAAAACGAACTTTAACAAAATCAAAAATCTCTTGGACTAAACTAAAATTCTTCGGGTTCACTAAAAGTAACAAATAGTCTATTATTATTATTAGTGACGTCACTATGCCTAACTAAAATATTCATA
The DNA here is from genome assembly GCA_022606455.1 of Callitettix versicolor. Classification (NCBI taxonomy): domain Eukaryota; kingdom Metazoa; phylum Arthropoda; class Insecta; order Hemiptera; family Cercopidae; genus Callitettix; species Callitettix versicolor. The sequence continues at coordinate 96,828,293 of CM040185.1, forward strand.
AACCAGGGCCCTTTACAAGAATATATTAGTAAAAAAAAAGGATTACAGACTTTAATTGTATAAAACAGAGTGATTGTTTATATTTTTTTTTCGCTAATCCGCGTTTAGTGGTTTTCCCCTAGGGTAGCCGATATTTCTTTTCTTTTCCAGCGGAGCTACAAGATCGGTGATAACACCCAAGTTCGCATTGTCAAAATTTATTACCTTTAAATTTTTTCCTTGCTGGGTTTCCTTACCAACCCAAAAAAATAGACCTCTGCATGAAATGTGTGTCGTTCGCGAGAATGTTCCAAATCCAAAAAAAAAATGCACAATGCACAGTTTCACCTTATGAGCGCCGTAGCCTTGCGCGAACTGGTCGTAGCCTCACTCCAGAACTGACTCGTCGGTCGTCTCAATCTTTTCTTCTGAACAGCTGTTTATTTAGGGTATCCTCTTACTGATATCGCACAATTTAATTCCTATTTATCTTAGATATTTAATTGAGGATCTGCGATGTCTCAACACTATAGTTTTGTATTAGTTGTTAAATTTATATCGAATTAGTTATAATTTTGTGTTGAATGGTTGTTATTGTATTTCTATAACTATAAATGAAAATATTTTTTGCAGCTTCGTGTGCCTTTGCAAGTCAACTTTGTCGTCCGTTCTCGAGACCTGATAGTCACATTCCAGAAACAGCATTTGTTCATCGGGCTTAAAGGACGGCCGCCAATCATCAACGAACAGTTGCAACATGCGATCAAAGTTGAGGAATCAACATGGGTACTGGAGGATGGTAAATCGATACTGGTCAATTTGGAAAAGGTACGAGTTCTTTGAGAAATTTTAATTTTGAAATTAACTGTAACAGTTTTTATATAGTAAATATGCAGTGCCTTTCTTTCTGTTCAAGTCTACAATGCCGTACATTTTCTATCGAATTTTTTTATTACAGACCCTTTATTGTTACAAGCAAATAAAAAATAATGCTTTTGTTGAGCTTTAAGATTTTACCAAGCCAGGAGTTGCTATGTTGCAAGTAAATTAAAAAAAAAGACCTTTAAAAGTTATGAATTTTAAACATTTTTTAAATGAATGAAATTGTTTAGCTATATAATGAACTATTATATTAAGCCGGAAGCACTATACGCAGCAGAAACATTAACCATGAATCGCATAGGCCAGATAGAAAAGCTTGAAATAACGGAAAGGAAAATCTTAAGAAAAATTATAGGAACAATATTTCAGGATAATAAGGTAGTATATATAAGAAATGAAGCTCTCTACAAGAAAATTGAAAAACTGTCAGATACTATGAGAAAAAGGAGAATAAATTTTTACGGCCATCTTCTTAGAATGAACTCTAATAGATTAACGAAACAAGTGTTTGATTTTTTCCATAATCGTAAAACAAAACCGAACTGGTTTAAAGAAATTGAAAAAGACCTAATAGAATTAAAAATTACAGAAGATTCATTGCTTGACCAAACTGCTAAGATGATTACCAAAGACGAAAGAATAAGATTCCAAGATAAAACAAAAATAAAACCTAAAGCTATCATTTCAGAAGAGGAGAGGAAAAGAAGATCAGAAAGAATGAAGAGCTACTGGGAACAAAGAAAAGTACAGCGCGCAAAAAATGATTAATTCAGCATACCCCAAAGAGGGTGAAACGAAGAGAAGAAGAACTATTATATTACTATTATTACTAATAGACCCCGCAGGGGGGGTGCAGACTAGCTGCACCTATTGAGAGGTACCCAAGTCTAACACACACTTACACTTACAACGCTACACTTACGACTTAAACACTTTACACTTTAGGGAGGTGATAATAGCCTCAATGTACTTTTAGCCTTAAAATAACAAAAACGTATTACTAATAGAGTATTTAAATTTCTTTTATATTGTTAAACTGTTAAATCATTTTCATTTTACCAGCGAGACAGAGAAATATGTCACAGTTATATAAAATAAAATTTTATATTTAATATAATTATAAGTGCAGGATGTAAAAAAAAATCTTTACAAATTGCTAATATAATTAGGTCTATCTTTAAATTTAGTTACATTTTCCCCGCAGGGGTGGGTGCAGACTGGCTGCACCTATTGAGAGGATTTAGACGTCCCTCGCGATATCCGAGTCTGAGACACACTTACACTTACAACACTACACTTACGACTTTAACACTTTGCACTCATACTTACATTTGGGGAGGCGATAATAGCCTGAATGTGCTTATCGCCTTAAAATAACAAAAAAAGGTTGTGCCAATAGATTAATTAAAGGTTAATTACTGGATTTATAATTAATTTACAATTATAATGAGAGAGTCATCGCCGTCGAAAATCTGCGTGAACATGAACAAAAACATCTGGGAATAAAACCAGCTGTATGTGCTGCATTCTGTGATGGAACTGATGAACTATCTCGGTTAAGGAATGTATGTTTGAGTAGTCATCTTAACGGCTTTAACACTTTGCACTCATACTTACATTTAGGGAGGCAATAATAGCCTCATATGCTTTTCGCCTTAAAAAAAAACATGTTTTCTTTTTACAAAGCAATAACATGTCTCTCAACTGCTTTTTATGCTCAGGTTAATAAAATGGAATGGTGGTCACAATTAATCTTAACAGATCCAGAAATTTCAACAAAGAAAATTAATCCGGAACCGTCGAAACTGTCTGACCTGGATTTGGAAACGCGAGGGATTGTTGAGAAAATGATGTACGACCAACAGCAACGAGAACTTGGAAAGCCGACTTCCGACGAGCAGAAGAAACAAGAAATGATCCAGAAGTAAGTGAATGTTTTCTTCTTGACCCAATTAGGACTGAAAACATAAACCTCGAAATTGAGTGGTTTACAATTCACGAAGAACTATGTTTTCAGTTTTTTATCGATAACTATTATGTTTTAAGCTACAGTAAAAATTTAAAAAACATTTTCTTGCCATTAAAAAAGACAAATTTTTGTCTCATAAATTTTTTTTGAAGGTAACTGTTACCAAAGTATTTTGTTTTAGATTTTAAACAAAATTTTTTGTTACGCTTATAAAACATTTCATAAATAGTGTGTATACAAAATCTGATGTTTTACTTGTTTTCCGAAGTTTTTATGGGCTTTTAAAAAATAAAATGGCTGACAAATGGAAAAGCTAGATAGAACTATTTTATGTCGCGTAGCATCCTTGTGATATCCAATTAGTTCATTAGGTTTGGTCTGGTTATTCTGTATATAAACCTTTGTATTACAGGTGAGTCAGTGACCTTGCTCGAAAAGGGTGAGGACAAGTGAAATCCACGCACTTTCAAAAACATAATTTTTTTGTTCTTACTATTGCATGATATTTTGTTTAGTATAAAAAGCTGAAATTAGAATCGGCTACCAACTAGTAATCAGAGAATTGTTTCATTATTTATTGGCCTGTAATAATATCTTTCGAAAGCCTTTCTTAATGATTATGATTATACAAACCAATGTTTTGTGCGTGGTTAGTACTATTATAACCGGAGCTTTTATTGGTAGCAATGTGGCAAAAAGCATTCATAATAGGTTTATTCGTTTTACTAAATGTTTTTTTTTTTTACATTGGATCCTTTCTTGTATTTTCAATCCCGCTTGTTATTTTTCTTTTGTGAAGTCCATATTGCCAAATCAAACTGTGTTAGTTTTGTTTAGCCAGATCACTTGCATGTTATCAAATCAGTGATTTATTTAAGTTAGTGGTTCGCAAACACACACACACACACACACACATACAATATTTTAAAAAATGGACAAAAAAATAAATGAAATAAAAAAGTCTTTATATTTCGTTTGTGCCTAATAATTACACTTTTATCTGAAGAAAAGAGAAAATTGTGTAAAATGCTTTTAACTGGATTGTACGCGCTTTTATCTTTTCTTCTGCTGCACGAAAAATGAAGAGGTTTTTATTTCATTTTATTTTTCAAACTCATTCGTCCTAGCTAAAAAGCTCATTGCTAATCGAGCTCAGCACAGTCTCTATCATCCTGTTCACTTTATTTTTAAAATATCTGTTTCGTGTATAACTTTATAGTTGGCAGTGAAGAATTTTTCATGGAATTATACGACGGTGTTCAGAAAGTAACACGTTTTGGCGTATCGGGCAATGGACGGAGCTAGAGCCGCCATCTTGGTGTCACAACGTTCGTACACTCAGTGCGCATCCAGCTGTGGTAGTCTGAGATCTGTATCACTCTTACTTTCCTCTCTGTGATGTGATAAATGTTGTGCTGCAATAGAAAATCCCGTCACTTGTGAGGCGGGTTCTGTGATTAGGTTTTGTTGGGGGGGGGGAAAACCCAACCCTATTGAAATTTATCGCCAACTTTGTTATGTGTATGAACAAGGAATAATTAGTGAAAGTCCAGTGAGGCATTGGTGTATTAATTTTAAAATTGGCAGTATCAGTGTTCACGATGAGGCCTATAATCGTGACTGATGAATTAGTGATGAAAATCAACGACAAAATTCATGAAAATCCACAACAGTTTCATACAGCAAACCCTGTGAAATTTGGAGGGAAAGTGCAGAGTTTTCTAATCGTGAAAAAGTGATTTCATGAATTTTGACGTTGATTGTTGTCACCAGTTCATCAATCACAATGCTAGTCCTACACACCGCGGTCCTCATTGTGAACATTGGTACGTCCATTTTTAAAATGAATGCGCCATTGCCTCACTCGGCTTTCACTCATTATTTCTTGTTCATACACATCACAAAGTTGGCAATAAATTTTAACAGATATGTTTTTTTTGCCAACAAAACCTAATCACAGAACGTACCTCACAAGTGGAAGGATTTTCTATTGCGGTGCAAAGTTTATCACGTCACAGAGAGCAAAGTAAGAGTGAGACAGATCTCAGTGCACAATAGTCGGACGTTATAGGCCAAAACGTCTGTTACTTTCTGGACAGCCCTCGTAGAACATATTTCGTGAGGTGTATTCAGTTTTATATTTTTTGCGGTTGAGAGAACACAAAGAGTATATCACTCCCAGACCCACAGTTTGGAAACTGCTACTTTAAGCAATCCATCTTCACCCATATGGGCTAATTAACAACAAGGTTTAAATTTTCAGCAGGCATTTTGAAAAATAAAGAAAATAAGACATTTTGTACGTTGAACGTACATTTTGTACTTTATAATGGCAGCTGTACTTCTAGTATGTTTGTATACAATACCGCTACTCATTTACTGATCTGCATGTGCTTCTATCCAGAGAACCTAAATTTGGGTTCCCCGCTGGGGGTGCTGATTAGCTGCACCTGTTGAGAGGATTTAGACGTCCCTCACGGTATCTGAGTCTAATACACACTTACACTTACAGGAAGGCAATGTTAGCCTTAATGTGCTTTTCGCCTTAAAATAACAAACATAAAATAAACTTTGAAGTGCATTAAATGTGCCAGATTTGATTTTTTAGCATCTGAAATAATTTTTAATTCTCATTGTGCGAATCACATTGTGTGATAACATAACTCTTAGAATAGAATATTTAAAATATTTGCGTAGTCTAACAATTTACCTTAAACGTGTTACAGGTTCATGGCGCAGCATCCTGAGATGGACTTTTCCAAATGCAAATTTAACAACTGAATGATATATTTTGAACGGTTCCTTAAAGTTTTTGTTCTTTGTTTTAATGTTCTGGTTTTTTTTTACCAATGTAGGTTAAAGTGTTAATCAGCACAGACTGCTTCATTATTCCTTTTTGTATTCCTGTACGAAAGCAGCTGTATTTTGTTCTTACGTTACATTGGGTTTTTTTTTAAATGAACAACAACTAAGAAAACAATTTTTATGCAATAAACTGTTTCATTGTTGTTCCATAATATTTTTATATAAAAACGCTGTTTAAAATGTTCACTTTAAAAATGTGATAAAGTTTTAGATAATAAAAAAATTCACTTTATTTCGTACGCTCAGAAAACATCTTTTAAGATAACCTAATCTTTTACGTATGAGTATACCTATTATACCAACTAATATGTCACCATTCTAACACTTTCTGTTTTGCACAAATCCACCCACTTAGTAACCTGTTTTCCTTTTCGGTTGAAAATTATCTTAATTATATATTCTAAATTGAATTAGCGTTAAAATTATTTCTAGATATGGCAGAATATAATTACTAACAGTGTTTAAAACATAATTTAGATTACATTGGTCAAAACTGTTAAACATTTTTTTTAGTTTATGCTCGTGTTACCAACAGGAAAGTATAAAAAATAATTCAGAAAAACTTGAATTAGAGATGATCGAGTTGCTTAAAGAATTTACGAACAATCAATACTTGTGTGACAGGCCTCCTAGTTGGATCTTTTGTAATGTATGAAATTTCGGAAAATAAAAATATCTTACAAGGGCGAAATGTGTTAAATAAAACGGATTAATCTCATGCTTGGCCGAACAGGTTTCGGTATTCTTGTGAAGAATCTGTGAATGAATTTTTCACCAATCAGGTTTACCAAATTCTTACTTCTTCACAAAAGTTAGTTGAAACCTCAAATAACATTTAGATCTTCAATTATACGGTTGTACTGATGTCGAAAGGAACAGTCATTGCTTTTTTTTTGATTCGCTCATTTTAGTTTTATTGTTTTGTGATGAATTGGATCTTCGAAAGTATTGATTGTTGTTTGAATTGATTTACGTTAAAGGCAATTTTACTCATTGTAAGTTATTATTTTCTTAAAAAATTTAGAATGATCATTGTTTTTTTCCAAATGATAGCACAAATATTGATTAAATAGTTTCTTTGGCCTTATTTTTGAACACATTTTGGAGTAAAATTTGAAATTGACATATTTTTATGACTCGTGTGAAGTCAGCAACAGTTTGCATACTCTACCAACAATTTTTTTACTAATTCACCAACTTTTTTAATTTTTGCATCTGTTTTTTATGTGCAAAATCGTCTGTGCACTTCTTTCACAAGAGAATAGGATATACTGAGTTTCACGAGGATTATTGACATGTTCTTTTTGACAGAAAACAGGTGTATGTCCACTTCGTAAAGGCTACAGATGAACTGAAGTGTAACCTTGAAGATCACACATTAGAGGATACGTCGAATGAAATGGACATACACTTTTTGACCGCAATAAACTTCAAAAAAAATTCATAAAAATTGGTAAAAAAACATGTCAATTTTTTTCTAAACCGCTATATTCTTTTACTTTTCTACATTTGAATTAATATTTTTGATTAATTCCGTTTTGAAGTTGTTTTCCGTATTAGATTCCTCTGAATATGTTACCTAAATTTTCTTCAAAAGTTTTTTTACTTTTTTCCGTAAGTTTCACGCTGTTCGGTAAAAATAAAAAAAAAATAAATCAGAATTAGTTATTTCTTTTTGTAATTGAAAACACTTATGTTTAGATATCGTGTAGGTTCAGAAGGTTACATAGGCCTTTTCCATTAACGTGTAGTTTATTCACCCCAAACCATCCACTTTCCTTAGTCTTGGACGTACTGTTTCTTCACAAACCTTTACGAGCATTTCACTCCTGAGTGTGATGGATGCAACTTAATGATCACCCAGAAAAAAATTGTACATGATGCACCAAAAGATTTTTCAATTAAAAAAAATATGTCATTACAAATATTTCGTAATGCACCAAATATGTAAAACAAATTTTGCAATTCCAACATTAAAGTTCAGCTTCCATTTAAAGTTTCGAGTGGATATAAGATTCACGCTGTAGATGATTTCCTTAAAGATTACTAAAGTAGCGAGGACCAAGTCAGGCGGATAGCTGAATCTGCGCTGTATCAAACTGACAAAACAAGAGAGTCAAAGATTGCTTATATCTCTTTGTCTCTAACCAAAATTTGATTATTTAGTTTCATTTTAAAAAACTAATTTAATTAAACATAATTAGTTAAGGTATAAAACAGACGGGCTGAAAATTACGATTTAAGGACAAACAGATATCAGTCCAGGACAAACATGCAGAGTTTTTAATGGATTCATACAGTTTAACAGTTACTCAAGCAGTGTTTAAAGACAAATTTTAATTTCCGTGAAAAATAATTAAATATAAAATTAGAAAATATGGTTTTCTCTAACGTCCCCACTGAAGAAACTTCGCTGCTTCAAAAACCAAAAAAGACCTTGCTTAATCGAAAAGATTAAGATTAAGTTTATAAACTAGAGGAAGGGATAATTCAACCCCAGGCACTGCGGTCGACTGACCTATTGTACAACTTAACCTGTTAAAATACCTAGTTCAGCAGATTGGTGCTCCTAATAAGTTCCAGCAACCCACTGACTAGCTCACTCTACTGAAGTTCCCTAGGGTCTTGAAAACCAAACACCCCTAGCCTCCTACTAGCAAGAGCTTCATAATCATAAATTATGTGACCTGCAGTTTCGGCCTCTTCCTGCACAATCTACACACGGTTTCTCCGTGGTACATTCATACCTGTTCATGTGCAACCTAGGACCACAGTGCCATGTTATGAGCCCCATGATCCTCCTGAGTTGTGCCCAGGACATCTGCTGCCCATTTAAGTCCTCTAGAAGGAACATTGCTTAAGAGACGTTTACTATGGGAATGCCCATGAAAGTTGTCCCATCTTACCTGGTGTTGAATTTCTGTTTTATTTAAAATTCAGTTTTAAAAATTACAACCAGTCATTTTTAAGAGGATGTCGTAAAACAACACGTCTTTCCTTTACGAAATTGTGCTTTTCTTCTAAGAACAATTAAATGTATAAAATTATGTTAGAAGGTGAAGTACGCCGAGCTGCTCAAAATTGTGTAATTAACCCATTGGAAACTGGATTTTACTAACATGCTATTGGCCTTCAGTACTGAATTTTTTCAGTAGTTTACACTAAGATTATGTGCAATAATAAAAGCAAGTAACCTACCAATTTTATCCTCCATAATGTTGTTGTAATTGTTAACACATATTTAGCCAACGCTTTTAACACTATATTAACATTTTTTTATGTTTATATATTTATACTATGTACATTTTGTTTCCTTTTCAAAAATTTGTCCGACTATGATAAATTTCAAAACAATTTTCCAAATGCAAAGGAACACTACATTTTTTGCACTGGTAAATTGTTTCAGACCTTTTTCCTTTTGCAGTACATACTCTACACTTTCTAGATGGCCTTGCTTTGCTTGTTGGGGGGATTTTTCCTATAAAATGTCACCAGAATTTTAGTTATATTTGGATTAGAAGTCCACTGCCAATCATTTACTTGTAGGTTATGTGTAATATTGTCTGCAATTAGGCCTATTTTCACAGATCTCATCATCACTGTTATCACTATCACTACTGTCATTTTCAACAATACTTTCTTGCTCTTCATTATCACTAATCTCACAACTACTTTCATTAAAAATATCTCCAACAAACTCACTAAATGCACTCGAAGAAATAAACAATTCCTCATGAGAAGCCATGTTTCTACAACTGTCAAATTCGTACACAACTTCACAAAGAAACTGGCGGAAATTAACGAGTAACAACGGAAATAAACGAAGGAAAAATATCTCATAGATTGAAAATAGATTTGTATTCCTATATTCGACTTTTAGGCTAGAAACATAGGGCAAAGAGATCAGGGAAGTAGAGGTCGGACATTGCCTGTCTTTAGTACTTAAGCCATTGAGAGATAAGGACTGGCAATATACGTCTTTCGTTACCAATGGGTTAACATAGACTATGTAATTAATCGGCCTGATTTTGTGCTCGTTACTATAGTGTAAAATGTAGTTATCGGAGGAAGCTGGTGTACTTGCCGCCAGGCTTAAGAGAACTGAATTTTACCCAGGTGTCTATGTATTCATTATTACTTTACACAGAGCTAAAACGTTTTCCGGCCTTCGTCAGGGAATAAAATATAAATTAATGATAACTTGTGTACAAACGTGATATTAATAAATTGTATTATTTTATGTGTTTTGTGTTTTTATTTTCTTCCTTATCTGCAAAGACGAGGTGTTATCTAGAATTTTGTCTTCGTGAGCAGTTTTTCATCAACCTCATACAATCATTTTTTTAAAGTATAGGCTTTGCAACAAAAACGAATTACGTTTCCAGGGTGTCTACTAGTTCTTGATATCCCAGATGTCCCATAAAAGATACGGATTTTATCAAGTGGTCCCAGATGTCACGGATAGTACCGGAATTTAAAATTAAAATCCCCTTTTTCCTAGAAAATAATTATTTTCTTCTCTTCTCAGTGATTTTGTAAATTGCAATACGAAATGCCGATAAGCATTTATACAAAAAAAAAAATAATAGTAGAGTGTGCCTCTATTAGCCAAAAATTCAAGTAGACTTCCAAAAAACTTAATTTTAAGGTTATTATATACCATCTAGTATATTTAATTATGGAACTGATATTATGTAAGATGCCGCTAATGTCGAAGAAATTCAAGGTCATATGTTTTTGTAATATATGTCCCCAAAAAGTCCCTGATTTTTCTTTAAGGGAGCTGGTAGACACTTAAACTTGTCAAAATGCTATAAAAAATCCTCTTAGGTGTTGAGTTCGGACTCACGCTCACAACCAAGAACCAGAGCTTAAAAAGCTGGTGCCTTAGACTACTCGACCAACCTGACTTATACTGAATAATGACAGCGTTACTACCTATAGCGAGAAAAACAGACGAAATGTCATTATCATACATTTATATTCACATCATACATTTGATCATGCCGAAATGATGGCCAAACAATTTCAGTAATAGTGCCCATGGCACCGTTCAATATTTTTGAATAAGCCAATTTTATTGCATTGTCATTGATTTTTTTTTTTTGTTAACGTCCGATTATTATTGTGCACTTGGGCTAATGCAGACGATAGGATGATTTTTAGCGTATGAAAATGCCAAGCCTTGGCCGGGAATCGAACCCTTGTCCTCGGGGTGAAAGCCCAGTACGCTATCAACTAGGCCACCGAGGCGGCTGCATTGTCATCTAGTTTAGAGCTGTATACAAAATTTCAAATCGCTAGCTAATCGGGAAGTTAGTTTAAATCCGATTGCAAAATTCCACCCGGACAAAACCTAATTTCAGTAATAGTGTCCATGGCACTGTTCAGTATTTATGAATAAGCCAATATTATTGCATTGTCATCAAGTTAGGGCTGTATACAAAATTTCAAACCTCTAGCTCATCGGGAAGTTAGTTTGAAATCTATTGCAAAATTCCACCCGGGCAAAACCTAATTTCAGTAGTAGTGCCCATGGCACCATTCACTATTTATGAATAAGCCAATGTTATTGCATTGTCATCGAGTTTAGAGCTGTATACAAAATTTTAAACATCTAGCTCATCGGGAAGTTATTTTAAAATCAATTGCAAAATTCCAACCGAACAAAACCTAATTTCAGTAATAGTGCCCATGGCACCGTTCAGTATTTATAAATAAGCCAATATTATTGCATTGTCATCTAGTTTAGAGCTGTATACAAAATTTCAAATCTCTAACTAATCGGGAAGTTAGTTTAAATCCGATTGCAAAATTCCACACGGACAAAACCTAATTTCAGTAATAGTGCCCATGGCACCATTCACTATTTATGAATAAGCCAATGTTATTGCATTGCCATCGAGTTTAGAGCTGTATACAAAATTTCAAACCTCTAGCTCATCGGGAAGTTAGTTTAAAACCGATTGCAAAATTCCACGCGGACAAAACCTAAAGTGACTTAATAAAAATGAGATAAAAAATAATTGTTTAGTTTTAAATTTCAGTTTGGTCTAAAAGCTTAAAGTTGTTAATTACTTAAAAAACCAAATATAAAACATTATTACCTCAAATTGTTAAGTGGAAATAATGATTTGAAAAACAACAACATATTCAAGGCACAACTGTATCACCGAGTTTCCCTAAATATTTTGCTTAATCTAACCTTTTTTTTAAATTCCTATTTCACATCATAATCAGCATTAAAATCTGCATATATTTTAAACTTTCAAATGGTATTGTAAATGTTCAAACTACATTAAAAATATGCAAAGTGAACCCTGACCGCTGACAAATACGATTTCTTAATTTCAGTAGATTTTGGAAAATCAAAACACTAATTTATTCAGTTTTTAATGTTGATTACGATAATGAAACCATATTTTCACTATTTAAAGACTTGGAATGACCGCCCATTAAGTGGGGTTTACAGCCCAGAACAATGCTTGTGGAGCGACAGAGTCAGCGCCAATACCACTTCTTGAAAGTCAGATCTGAGTTGAGCCACTTGAATACCAGAGAGACATGGCCATCCTGAAATTTTTGTGGATTGAGAGGACACCATGTTGGGAGGAGCACAGCTGTACTGGGTGGCACGGTGTCATATGGCTGAGAAGCCAAGGACGGACATTGGCTAAAATTGAGTGAAGTACTAGAAATGGCCACCATATTGTAACTGTTGAATGGATTTTGCTGGGTAATGAACTTGTCCAAGATGTTAGGTAAATCAGTTTTTGTGCCAAGCTTGCATCAGATCAGTCCATAATCAAAATTGCGAATGTGAAGATTGCTAACATTATATATTATTATTATTTGCGTATAGACCATGTTGGATCACACAAGGCACTCCGACTCATGTCTTGTTCCTTCTAATACTCCACACCTTCCTCATCCTGTCCCCATGGATCCTCCTCCACTCCTCCATCAATTTTACCCCTGCTCTCTTTAGGATTTCATTCTCTGGGATTTTCCACCCGAGCATCTTTCTCCTGTATGCGTTCTGTCTTCAATGTCTGTTGAGTCTATTTCTGCGTCATGTAGGTCTATTCTGACTTGTGTGATCCACGATGTTGTTGATTTGACTCTTTGTATATACTTAAGGATTCTGTTGGCAAGTCTCGTTGTTGGGAGTCTACTGATGTGTTCATAGAATTGAAGCCTCCTTTTTCTGATATCTGCTGCCAGGTTTGATATCTTCTCTGTGGTCTTCCGGGAGTGCAATCTGTATCCGTCTTCTGTTAATCTTGGGCCAAGGATCTTTCTCAAGATTTTGCGTTCTTCCTTCAAAATGTCTTCCATGGTACCTTTTGTGTGGAGTGCTAGCGTCTTGCTTACGTATAATGCCTCCGGTTATATGACTGTGTTGTAGTGTTTGATTTTTGTGTCTGTCAACATACATCTCTTATTGCAGATATCACACGTTATACTGAAAGCCCTCTTCATTCTCAGTAGCCGAACCCTTTGCGCAGCCTTCTCGCCACCTGTGGGTTCAAGAATTTCTCCCAGATATTTGAAGTGCTTGACTCTGTTTATCTTACCATATTTTGTGTTTAGTTCTTGAATATTTAATTTTGAACAGAAGAATTCGGTTTTTTGAAACGAAATCTGTGGACCGACACTCTCTGCACATTCCTTTAGGACTTCTATCTGTTTAATCGCTGTGTGTGTGTGTGTGTGTGTGTGTGTGTGTGTGTGTGTGTGTGTGTGTGTGTGTGTGTGTGTGTGTGTGTGTGTGTGTGTGTGTGTGTGTGTGTGTGTGTGTGTGTGTGCGCGCGCGCGCTTAAAAAGTGATCTATAGGTCAGCACTCAAATCCTTGGTCTGGGTTGTACAATGATTGCCGCTCAACCAGCTCATTTTCATATTTCATTGCATTTCTGCCACTTTTTTTTGTAGTATGGTGTGTTCATTTCAAAATTGTGTGTAGCACCTTGTTTATACTTACAAAAACATTATTATTTTTAATACATATTTTCAAAAAGTCCTTTACATCTCCTTACATGAGTATACTGTGTATAATTTTACAACAGTAAAGACTTTTCTTCACAAAACATGAAGTCGTACAAAAAGAAAATAAATTGTGTAAAAATATTTTATTATTTTAAGTAAGCCTAGTTATTATAAAACTATTTAAATTAAGTTAAACATCTGTTTTTTATAACCTTCTTGTAGAAATCAGCAGATTTCTTTGGCGTACGCGGCTTAGCAGGGCTTGTGAAATCGACGTGATAGAGGCCGAATCTTTCTCTGAAAAAAGATAATTTTATATTTTGATAAAATTATATAGATGTATAAGTAGCAAATTATTTAGGTTATTAAAAATCTTAATCAGGTATTAGGAGTTTAAAAGTAAATTTTTAATTGCAAGTAAAATGGGAAAGCAATTTTGTATTTTAAATTTAAACTAATTGCGAAATTGATTTTTTTTTGTGTTTAAAGTTTGACTATTGTGCACACTTGCGCTAATGCAGACGATGGGATGATAGTAATTTTGTATTTTAAATTTAAACTAATTGCGAAATTGATTTTTTTTTGTGTTTAAAGTTTGACTATTGTGCACACTTGCGCTAATGCAGACAATGGGATGATAGCAATTTTGTATTTTAAATTTAAACTAATTGTGAAATTGATTTTTTTTTGTGTTTAAAGTTTGACTATTGTGCACACTTGCGCTAATGCAGACAATGGGATGATAGCAATTTTGTATTTTAAATTTAAACTAATTGCGAAATTGATTTTTTTTTGTGTTTAAAGTTTGACTATTGTGCACACTTGCGCTAATGCAGACAATGGGATGATAGCAATTTTGTATTTTAAATTTAAACTAATTGTGAAATTGATTTTTTTTTGTGTTTAAAGTTTGACTATTGTGCACACTTGCGCTAATGCAGACAATGGGATGATAGCAATTTTGTATTTTAAATTTAAACTAATTGTGAAATTGATTTTTTTTTGTGTTTAAAGTTTGACTATTGTGCACACTTGCGCTAATGCAGACAATGGGATGATAGCAATTTTGTATTTTAAATTTAAACTAATTGTGAAATTGATTTTTTTTTGTGTTTAAAGTTTGACTATTGTGCACACTTGCGCTAATGCAGACGATGGGATGATAGCAATTTTGTATTTTAAATTTAAACTAATTGTGAAATTGATTTTTTTTTGTGTTTAAAGTTTGACTATTGTGCACACTTGCGCTAATGCAGACAATGGGATGATAGCAATTTTGTATTTTAAATTTAAACTAATTGTGAAATTGATTTTTTTTTGTGTTTAAAGTTTGACTATTGTGCACACTTGCGCTAATGCAGACAATGGGATGATAGTAATTTTGTATTTTAAATTTAAACTAATTGTGAAATTGATTTTTTTTTGTGTTTAAAGTTTGACTATTGTGCACACTTGCGCTAATGCAGACGATGGGATGATAGCAATTTTGTATTTTAAATTTAAACTAATTGTGAAATTGATTTTTTTTTGTGTTTAAAGTTTGACTATTGTGCACACTTGCGCTAATGCAGACAATGGGATGATAGCAATTTTGTATTTTAAATTTAAACTAATTGTGAAATTGATTTTTTTTTGTGTTTAAAGTTTGACTATTGTGCACACTTGCGCTAATGCAGACGATGGGATGATAGCAATTTTGTATTTTAAATTTAAACTAATTGTGAAATTGATTTTTTTTTGTGTTTAAAGTTTGACTATTGTGCACACTTGCGCTAATGCAGACGATGGGATGATAGCAATTTTGTATTTTAAATTTAAACTAATTGTGAAATTGATTTTTTTTTGTGTTTAAAGTTTGACTATTGTGCACACTTGCGCTAATGCAGACGATGGGATGATAGCAATTTTGTATTTTAAATTTAAACTAATTGTGAAATTGATTTTTTTTTGTGTTTAACCCATTGGAAACTGGATTTTACTAACATGCTATTGGCCTTCAGTACTGAATATTTTCTGTAGTTTACACTAAGATTATGTATAATAATAAAAGCAAGCAACCTACCAATTTTATCCTACATAATGTTGTTGTAATTGTTAACACATATTTAGCCAACACTTTTAACACTATATTAACATTTTTTTATGTTTATATATTTACACTACGTACATTTTGTTTCTTTTTCAAAAATTTGTCTGACTATGATAAATTTCAAAACAATTTTCCAAATGCAAAGGAACACTACATTTTTTGCACTGGTAAATTGTTTCAGACCTTTTTCCTTTTGCAGTACATACTCTACACTTTCTAGATGGTCTTGCTTTGCTTGTTGGGGGGATTTTCACTATAAAATGTCCCCAGAATTTACTTTGAAGACGCACTTGAAGAAATAAACACTTACTCACTAGAAGCCATGTTTCTACAACTGTCAAATTCCTACAAAACTTCACAAAGAAACTAGCGGAAATTAACGAGTAACAACGGAAATGAACGAAGGATAAATATCTCATAGATTGAAAATAGATTTATATTACTATATACGAATTTTAGGCTAGAAACATACGCCAAAGAGATCAGGGAAGTAGAAGACGGACATTGCCCGTCTTTAGTACTTAAGCCATTGAGAGTGAAGGACGGGCAATATACGTCTTTCGTTACCAATGGGTTAAAGTTTGACTATTGTGCACACTTGCGCTAATGCAGACGATAGCATGTGAAAATGCCAAGCCCTGGCCGGGAATCGAACCCGGGTCCTCGGGGTGAAAGCCCAGTATGCTATCAACTAGGCCACCGAAATTGAAAGGAAATAGTCATAATATGCATCCACTGGGGAAGTAAATCAGTTCCCAAGAATTTTTTTGAAAATATAAATTCGTCATAATCTCCATAAAGTATCACTTTAAACTTTAAATTTCATTGTGAATATTTAAATAAACTCTGATCGAGCAGCTGTCAGTTTCATTTTTAATGTAATTCAAACGATAGTGAAATTACATTTCAATAAAAGTACAAGATGAAAAACTGAAATTTTTTAACATTTGGAGTAACATTTTGAAAACGTTAAAACAGATTTTCCTGTCCGCAGATGTCAAAATCGTGTTTTTAGTGACCCTTGAAAAAGCGATTTAGAATTCAAGATTGTTAATCACTACAAGGTCCCAAGATCTTACCATTATCACTGAACATTGTTAAAAAGTGGTTTAAAAAATATATCTGTACATATCGTTATTACTTACGTATAACCACAGTCCCACTCATAACTATCCATTAAGCTCCAGGCAGTGTATCCAATGACGTTGCACTTATCTTCGTTGATTGCTTTTAGCAGTTGTTCTAAGTAACTCTGAAAAATATATTTTTTATTAAATACGTATATGGTATCTGCAGTTACTGGAGGAAATATTCACTACATTCTGCATCTCAGTTAGATGTAGATTACATGAATTACTTTTAAAGAAATAAGAACAATCATTTTTTTATTTCTAAAAAATGGCCCTTAACAATTTTGATCAAATGTAGCCCTTAAGGACAAAATTATGCATATTGGTGGCTGATAATTTTGGTTTGACCGCACTTGTCGAGCCTTTTTTGATCTTGGCGAGCTAGAATGCCTCCACTGGGATGATTGAGCCTTAGTTTCGATGTTATATCCGTAAACCCATGTTATAATACGTTTCAGTAATTCTGCATCGTCGTTGACTTCATTTAGTGACTCCTGAGCGACTTCCATTCGCCGCTGTTTTTGTTTAAATTAAGCAATTTTGGAAATAATTTTGCTGCCACGAGTTTCATACACAAAACACTGGAAACAATGTCATGACATGATCCAATCGATATGCCAACATCATCAGTGACCTCTCTAATTGTGATTCGGCGATTGTTCATCACCATTTCTTTCACTTTTTCCACATTTTCATCGGTTGTTGATGTGCTGGAGCGTCCAGGGCGTTCGTCATCTTCAACGTCTTCACGGCCTTCTTGGAAACGCTTATACCATTAGTAAACTCTTCCTTTACTCATAACAGACTCACCATAGGCCTTTGTTAACATTTCACACACTTTGTTACACTTTATTCCATTTTTTATGCAAAATTTGATACAAATTCTTTGATCCATTTCTTTTAACAAACGAAAATCGCCGAGCTCATAAAAACACGTCTAACCATAGTGGTTGTCACAGACAAAGTCAACAATGAAAACAGCTGAAAGTCTTATCATACTTCAAGGACATGTATACCAACATAATAAAAAAATATTTGACAATCAGACTCTCCAAACCGCGAAATTTAAAAATTCTCGTTACTTTCTGAACACACTTTGTATACTGATCTATGGAACACAAAGTTTATAACTTCAGTTATTGTACAAAATTTGAAATAAAGACAACTTATGTTAACAAAACATTTTAAAAAAAATCAACCTTATGGTGATCAGGATTAATTTTTGTTGAAATTCTTAATGTAAACACCTTTTTTCCACTTGTATTACATTTTTTTTTTGTACAGTGCATATCTCTGCCTTTCCTAGCTTCAAGCACTTTATATTTGTTGACACGTATCCGAATACTTCCATTTTTAAATTTTATTACTGTACTAATAGTACCGTAAGTTTTGAAAATGGAAGTATTATGAAATGCGCCAACAAATATAAAATGTTTAAAGTTCGGAAAGGCAAAAAAAAAGATTTTTGTTTGTTACAGTTTTTTAAATAAAATAAGCCAAATCGATTTTGATGAATCAACGAAATTGCTGGTTGCTTCCAAAATAGAATTTTTATGGATATAGCGAACAATAAGTATTACACATTGTGTTGGTTTTGCAATAAAATTATTTCCGATAGAATTATTTTTCTGTTTAAAGACCAACATGACCTTGTTACAGAGTTAATATCCAGTTGTTACCAGAGTTTGCATTTAAAAGAACCAATAAAGTTTTGAAGAACAACGCTGTGTTGTCAACATTGTAAGGTAATCAATATTCCTGATTATGCAAAACGAATAAGATCTGCTAATAATTCACTATTTTTTATTCTATTACATTTTATTTTGTAAAAAGTATTTTTAAGAGGTAAACGTATTAAATTTTCTGTATTAGTGTCTGGTTACAGACTTTATAGTAAACAACTCACCCTGTGGTATTCAACTTTGTAAGTGTCCTCTATTGGTCTGGGATCTGAGCACCCATTTTCTGTGATTATTACTTCAGGGTTACCGTAATTATCCTTTATCCAACCCAGAAGACTTCTAAATCCTTCAGGATTCGGCTAAACATAAAACAGTTATTAGCTAGATTATGTAGAAAGTTACAATGTAGTTTCTCGTTTTCAATTTTAGTTATTTTACAGTTAATTAAATTATCAGAATTCAAACATTTCTGTTCGACAGATTGATTTATTTTAAATGTGTGAATATGCATACTTTAAGCTTTCGAGGTTAGTTTTGATGCACAAAATTAATATATTTACAATAAAATTAAGAATGAACTTCCTGAGAGAATAATCAATTTTTGCATACTAGATGGAGGTTCTCCGAAACGCGCCAACCAAAGAAGAATTGACGAAGCTAGTGAAGGCAGATTATTATACTGAACATAGTGACAATAATCCTAGCAGAAAAGAAGAAGAATATAAAAAGAATTTTTGTATATTTTAAGAACATACTTATACTGTTTTTGCTGTCTAAGAATATCAGCTTTTTACTCGGTGAAGTAGTGTTCCACACTATTAGCTCAACGTTATTGCACTGCCTTTTTAAAATTTGTATTAGATTGTTGATGAGTATTATTTTATAGTCTGGTTGTTGATCTTGTTTTTTTTTATTATCAGAGTTTTTTTAACATGTATCATGTTTTAGGGCTGGTTATGATGAATTTTACGTGTCACTTGTTGCAAGAAACATGAATATTGATATAAAATAGTAGAGTATATTTTGCGAATCGCGAGTCACAATTCATTTCCTATATTTACATTGGTAAAACTTCTTCGTAGTTTCTATCGTGAAGTGGTTATGACGTGCGTCTAACAGTGCAAGGTCTTCGGTTCGATGCCGGGCGGAAACACAGGAAATTTTAATTATAATTAATTTAATTACAATAATTATTAGAATTATTATAGTAAATTAAATTATTATAATTATTATTAATTTAATTATAATTAAAATTTCCTGTGTTTCCGCCCGGCATCGAATCGAAGACGGGCACTGTTAAACTCACATCATAACCACTTCACTATGGAAACTACGAAGAAGTTTGACCGATGTGAATATAAGAAATGAATTGTTAATTTAATTTTGGTACTTATATCAAAATCGGTTGTTTTATATTAATTCATAATGAACAGCTGATAGGTTTTAGGTTATGTTGTTAAAAGATTAGCTATATTAATTTGTCGTTTATATTAATTTGTAATGATCAGCTGATTTCTTTGAACAGCTGATAGGCTGTTATAAGTTTAAGGTTGTGTTGTAAATAGCCAGCTATTTTTTTTCAAAAAAAAATTGAAATTAAAATAATACAATACAAGGTTATTTAATAAAATGCAATACATGTAATTATATATTAAAAGAAAAAATATTTTAAATGGAATTTTACCAATAAATCACAAGAATGAGTTATCTCTGTAATACCTACTTTGGTCTAATTATTTTAGGTTCATTTTTATAATAAACACAAATCAATTTGTTTTAGGAGGTTCGTATAAATTTCACTACAAACTGATTTGTGCAATTAGGTTTTGGGTAACGTACCGTTAGCCAGGCAGGGTGATGTTCATGGGCGTTGGGATCAACGCATTTTATGACCTCAATGTCTGTCAACATTGAAGGAGATGGACCGCTGGTTCCATTCACCACCAGATGTGTTGTGTAGTGGTTTAGTCCCAGGAAATCTGAAGCGCCTGTTAAAAGAATAATTAAACATTTCATTAAATTTGTGTGTTACGAACAGAATCTTTCTAAAAACTTTTTCATTAGCTTGTTTATATATATTTAAAATTAAGCTTAATAATATGGTAGATAGACCCTATGGTCATCTAATACTAGTATTTACATGCTATTATTAGTAATTCTTTTTATATTCTTCTTCTTTTCTGCTAGGATTATTGTCACTATGTTTAGTATAATGATCTGCCTTCCCTAGCTTCATCAATTCTACTTTTGTTGATGCGTTTCGGAGAACCTCCATCTTCAAAAACTATATCTATACTCTAACATCGTCTGGCTGACTACGTTGAAATTCTTTTTATATTCTTCTTCTTTTCTGCTATGATTATTGTCACTATGTTGAGTATAATGATCTGCCTTCCCTAGCTTCGTCAATTCTACTTTTGTTGACGCGTTTCGGAGAACCTCCATCTTCGAAAACTATATCTATACTCTAACATCGTCCAGCTGACTACGTTGAATTTATTTTTATATTCTTCTTCTTTTCTGCTAGGATTATTGTCACTATGTTGAGTATAATTATCTGCCTTCCCTAGCTTCATCAATTCTGCTTTTGTTGACACGTTTCGGAGAACCTCCATCTTCAAAAATTACATCTATACTCTAACATCGTCCAGCTGACTACGTTGAATTTATTTTTATATTCTTCTTCTTTTCTGCTAGGATTATTGTCACTATGTTGAGTGTAATGAACTGCCTTCCCTAGCTTCGTCAGTTCTTCTTTTGTTGACACGTTTCGGAGAACCTCTATCTTCAAAAACTATATCTACACTCTATAAAAAAAAAGTATTAGTAATTTAACATGTTTACGGAATTGATTTTACATAACTTATTTTAGTTTAAGGATGATAAGCTTAGGATTAGCTAGCTTTTTCAAATTCGCTAATGTATTTCAATTTGTAGCTTTCAATTATAACTTTCATATTTAATAATGTATCCAAATCACTGATTTTTTTCTAGAAACTTAATTTAAGCGTCTCTGACTTAATTTAGTTATGTCATATGACATGTTACAGGACTAAGGTCCTACCTTCATAACTCACTCCTAGGAGGTTGTCAGCATATTAAAATTTATATAAAAAACAGCACATCACACATAAAACACTGATAAATATGTTAACGTTGGGTGCACACCACAGGGTCTCGGAACTGACTGATTTCCGCAAGTTATATTCAGTTATGAGGCTTTACTTAAGATTTTTATTGCTGTATCATAAATGGCATTTGACCTGAAATATAATTTATCGTTCAGTAAGTTTTTTTTTTTTTTTTTTTTTTGGTGTTTAAAGACCGACTATTGTGCACACTTGGGCTAATGCAGACGATGGGATGATTTATAGCGTATGAAAATGCCAAGCTCTGGCTGGAAATCGAACCCGGGTCCTCGGGGTGAAAGCCCAGTACGCTATCAACTAGGCCACCTAGGCGGAGGTGGAAGAAGTGTGTACATGCAGGAGGAGATTACTTTGAAGGAAAATAAGATTAAACTATTATACATACTATGAATAAAATTTCCTTAACCACTACCGGGAACGTTTCGACCCCTACCTTTGTCTGCAGACCAGTTTGCCCTGCTACTCTGCAAGTTTGATCCTGTACGGTGCGACCTTACGTAACCCGCGATGCACTCGGAGGATCTGTTTTGAGGTTAATTAGATATAGCGGGTATCCACAGGAAATGACGCTTTGTTACTTTCTGTTGCAGCACTGCAGTGATTTACTTTCATTATCAACTAGGCCACCGAGGCGGCTACGTTCAGTAAGCGATTTGGTTCCTCTAGATAAGCCTATAAATCTCAAACACTTCAATTGGATCCATAAATCTGCCCTTATTGCATATGTATAGGCCTCCAGGTTAGTCTTAAAATCAGCGTAACCACAATATTATTAATGAACTTGTCCCAGGACCAACCCCGCAGTGGACACATGACGAAATATTTATTATAGTGTGATGTGTTGTTTTTTTATATAAATTTTAATGTGTTGATGACTTCCAGATTGTTCTTATAGTATTCTGAAGTTGGGACCTCAGTCTTAAAATGATGGTTAAATCAAGTGTAGTAAACAAGCTTTGAGGATAAATTTAAATAGGTTAAAGTTCTTTAAATTTGCGTGGGGTTGGGAAAGTAGGAATGTTTCCAAATATTTTTTAAATTGATAAAATAGAGTTGTAGAAAGATTCTTGATGATTAAAACTTCTAGATTTGTCCCAGCTGAACACTGATCAGGTAAATCGTAATCTTCATAATTCGAATCTTCATAATCAACCTGAATCAATTTTAGAAGAGTGAGTGACTTAGTTATTGTGAGTGGACAAGTTTAAAAGTGTTTAAATTTGATCATAAAAAAAATCACTTATATCAAACTTGCTTTTGATCTCACTGGAAATGGTTTTGTTTTTCAAAAAGTTATAAATCATGTTTACTTTTTTCATTATACTGTGTAGAAAGTATTGCGATTGAGCAAACGGATTTTAAAGAATTTGAAGGTTAAATACGTTAAAAAAATGAAAGTTTTGAAATAATTTTACGAATTTTGATCGGTAGTGAATTTTTCCAAGCTGTTATTAAAATCGATTTTTGTGTTATTAAATCAAATTGAATCGAAATTGCAAACGCTGAGAGTGCTAACAAATTTTAAAAATTTGTATCATCTTTTTTTAGTGTTTTAGTACAGATCAATACTTATTTCAATGTTCTGGGTTTTGTTCTTACTATGATGGCCACTCTCTGATGGAAATTTGAAAATGAAATATCTTTCTATGTTGTCTGCACCAATAACTAATTTACAAATTGCCTAAAAAAGGTTCCTTACCTTTAAGTGATTCTACTTCTTCAGGAGTAAATTTCGGAAGCCGGGAGCGGTGCCTGCCTTCTGCTTTGCTGTTTCTGTCTACTCGTTCTCGCATAACTTTAGGATAGTCACCCTCTGCGCTGTAGATTGGATGCAGTACACAACCTAACTGAAATAGGCAATAAAAACAGTTATAAAACAAATAATATTTTTTATAGAATCCATGAATATTTATTTGTTTGCTTTTGCGAAAAGTGTATTTTTAATCATTAACCCAAGTCTATAAAAATTTGTTTACCTCTAGAATTAGTGCTCTCTCCGCAGCTTCAGCATCTGATGTGCTTTCCACCGACGCAGGCTTATAATAAAATGCATCGCATACAATTCCCACTTTGCCTGAAACAAAATCAGAGTAGCTTGAATTGTTATTATTTGTTAATATCGAGATCAAAACCAAAAATGAAGCTATTATTGTCATTAAGAATTTTTAGTTTGGTTTATTTTTATATTTAGCAGGGCCAATTTAGAAGTCAACGGCACCTTGCGAATTCCATGATGAAACCCCACCCATTCTTCTATTTTATGTAATATATACTAGTTGTGTTCCCTGTTTGAAATCAGTTTTGGCTTTTCCAATTTATAAAATGCAAAAAAAACTAAATTAATTTAAGAACTATTTAGCTTCTAGAGCTTGTAAAAATAGTCTCCCACAGGAGGGTGCAGACTAGCTGCACCTATTGAGAGGATTTAGACATCCCTCGTGGTACCCGAATCTAACACACACTTACACTTACAACACTACACTTGCGACTTTAACACTTTACACTTACATTTAGGGCGGTGATAATAGCCTCAATGAGCTTTTCGCTGTTAAAACTTTGATTAAACTTTGCTCAAATTTAGATCACTACCTTACTGTGAACATACCTTGTTGATTTTCCCTAAACAACTCGTTATACATTTTGTACGTCTTAGCATGAGCAATCATCTGATTGTGCAGGGCAATGTAGTCCCCGATGCCAGGTAATTCCAGCCCAGGACCCAACAATGGGTATACCGGTAATGGTCTACCATAGGCGAAGGATGCGTACAGTCTAGGTTCGTTGAATGTGCACCACCATTTAACCTGCAAATACGACAGTACAGTAGAATCTTTATAATCCAAACCCAATAAAAGCATAAATAATCTTTGCTACAACAAGGTAATTTTGCTCTAAGGTTTTTTATTGCATCGGGAATATAGCCAGTGTCTAAATGTGCTGTTACAAAATAAGTAACCGTTATATGACTAATAGTAGTAAAAATAATATCAAAATATTATGAAATTCATAATTTATGTTTATTATTCATAGGAATGGCATTAGAAAAAAACTTATAAACTACTGTAAATAAAATTTACTGAAATTAAAAAATGTTTTGACACCAGTCTGGTTATTTAATTACTACACCTCGTATTATAACACATTTTTGAGTAACTTCATTTTCAAAAGCTGTAAACATACACTAATAATCCAGTGGCAGACCCATGTTATATACAAGGTGTGGCTATTAAATAACGAGACTGACACTGCAGCGGAATAAGTATGCATGCGCCAATCTCCATTGACTGACATCTGTTTAATGTGAAGCTTTCTCTTCAGAATGCAGTTAGTCTCGTTTGTGTAACCAACACCGTTTAGTCATAACCTTCATTTCCGTTAGTGCTGTTATTTTGTTTTGCCAGAAAAAATGGTTAGTGTAATAATAGAGCAACGGATTGTTGTTAAATTTCACTTCAAACTTGGAAAAACCGCTACTGAAACTTATAATTTACTGAAAGAAGTATATGGCAGTGAATGTTTATCGCGGGCACGTGTTTTTTGAATGGTTTAAGCATTTTCAAGATGGCCGACAAGACGTTGAAGATCATTCGCGGCCAGGTCGCCCTTCAACGTCTAAAACAGATGACAATGTTGAAAAAGTTGCTAATTTGATTTGGTCTGACCATCGATTAAGTATTCGTGCAATTGGTGAAACTGTAAGCATTGATAAAGAATGTGTACAGCAAATTTTATGTGACAATTTGAACATGCGAAAAGTGTGTGCCAAAATGGTGCCAAAAATTCTCACATTTGAACAACAAGCAGCTCGAAAAAATGTTTGTACTGACACTTTGGATGCCATTGAAAATGACCCAAATTTATTGAAAAGGATAATAACATGTGATGAATCGTGGTTTTTACGTATGATCCTGAAACAAAGCGCCAATCCATGCATTGGAAGACCCCAACTTCACCTAGAGCCAAAAAAGCAATCAGCAAGTCAAAATTTAAAGCAATGATGATTGTTTTTTCGATATTCGTAGGATTGTGTACCTTCACTGGGTTCCTGAAGGTCAAACAATTAATCAATATTACTACCTTGAGGTACATGGTAAACTACGTGAAAGAGTAAGGAAAAAACAACCGAAAATGTGGAAGGACAAATCATGGGTTTTCCACCAAGACAAAGTGCCAGCTCATTCTGCGTTATCTGTCAAGAGGTTCCTGGCCAAGTACAGCATCCCAGTGTTAGAACATCCACCTTACTCACCAGACCTTACACCATGTGATTTCTATCTGTTACCTAAGGTGAAATCTGCATTAAAAGGGATGAGATTTGAGTCCGTGGAAGCTGTAAAAGTGAAAGAGCCCTGAAGGAGTTGACAGATGACTTCCAGCACTGTTTCCAACAATGGCAAATTCACAAGGAGCGTTGTAGGGATAGAGAAGGGGTGTATATTGAAGGTGATAATAAGTAATTATGTATAAAATTAAAATAAAATTTTTTACATCAGTCTTGTTATTTAATAACCACACCTCGTATAATGTCAAACCACTCTTATTTTTCTACTATGTCCATTTTTGTTTCATTGGTCTACATCTATACTTAGGCTGTTACCAACTGCATACATATGATTGTTATAAGTTTTTTGTTATTTTAAAATTTCGACTAGTAAGCTATAAATATTGGATCAACCAATCTATCCAATTAATGGATTATTTAATTTATTTATTTTCTTTTTTAAAGAACTTATTTTTTAATTTAAATGTATGTATATTGCCTAAATTATTTATTTACAAAGAAACATATATTAAATATATATTGGCAGAACAGACTAAATATTTAATAATGTAAAATTTAACCTAATATTTTTTATTGGAAAATGTTTCAATTAAAAATAAATTAGGTAAATATTTCAGAACAACAACTATTCAGGCAGGCCTGATTAATAACCTCGAATTAACCAATATCAAGGAAGGTTAAAAGGATGAAAAGTATGCATGCACACACTAGATCAATCAAATAGAAATGTATATGAATGATTTACAAGAGGCGGAGCTTAGTGGAAAATTATCAGAGGACGGTAGTATTTATAAAACTGATCGTTCTCTGATTTACCAGTTTGAAAATAGAGTTACTTTAAAACATGTAAAAAAATGAAATAAAATACAATGTTAGAATTGGCAGTACAGGGTTTATGTTGGATCCTATTCAAAATAAAGATATTTTTTATTAATATCAGTATTTATTAAAAATTAATATTATTTATTCTATTACTGTTCCAGCTTTAAGAAAAATCAAATTCTGAAAATATAATTGGATAAGGATACCTCAAAATATTTGCAGTCCCTTATAATCAGCAATATAACATCGAGGTAAAATTTTTATATCCACTAAAAATTAAATAATATTTTATGAGTAGAACGTCATATTTTTTTAAGCAGTTATTTGCCTTACTTGAAAAATGTGGATCTATCTACAGTAAGTAAATCTATAATTGTAAGGTTGAATATATTCTTAACATGGCAGCCTACATATGTTATACAGGGCTCATCCAGGGTTGCCAAACATCCCAGTTTTATGCGATTTGTCCCGTTTTCCTACAACTTGCTTTTTAGCGATCCTGTGTTACATAAGCAGGGTTGCCAATCGTGTGCTATTTTCTTCGTTCACGTTTAGAAGTGATTCGTCCCATATTCTGATATCTTCGCGTATTGGTTCTTTTTACATTTTAGTTTACGCACTTGAGAACGACAGTTGATTCACACTCGCGAAACGTCTGGTGTTTTTTTGATGGTTACGGAATGAAAAGGAGTAATATATTTTTTTAAATTTTATTATTATTATTTTTTTGTGTTTAACGTCCGACTAATGTGCACACTTGGGCTGGAATGACTTATAGCGTATGAAAATGTCAAGCCCTGGCCGGGAATCGAACCCGGGTCCTCGGGGTGAAAGACTAGTACGCTATCAACTAGGCCATCAAGGCGGCTGAAAAGGAGTAATAATACAGTAGCCGCCTCGGTGGCCTAGTGTATAGCGTACTGGGCTTTCACCCCGAGGACCCGGGTTCGATTCCCGGCCAGGGCTTGGCATTTTCATACGCTGTAAATCATCCCATCGTCTGCATTAGTCCAAGTGTGCACAATAGTCGGACGTTAAACACAAAAAAAAAAAAAAAAAAAAAAAAAAATGCTATAAAGATTGTCACAGGATTTAAGCCTTGGCTGAGAAAGGTCAGTTGAGTGCTATGTACTTTCCTAAAACTATTGGACCTAGCTCTAGTAAACAATATCAACTGCAACCAAATCCCATTGGCTAATTCGGAAAGGAAAATATTACCAGGTTAGGAATATTCCATATATGCTCCATGCACATTATCGAGAAATGAGACGACCAGAGCTTAACTTTTGCACTGGTCTTGATACAAGAATTAATGAATATATTATTCTGTGTAAATATTATTAAATGAAACAATTTTTTCTTGATTGAGGACATCAAAATATACTTTTATGAAACATTATCACAAAATACACTTGGAAATTTTGTGTTATTTATTCAAAAACAGCTAGTTCAGGCTTAAAACAAGTAGTTATTTTCAAAGTTCTCTTACCACTTTCATAAATTGTGCTGACATTTAAATTTCCGCATTGGTTCTTTATTTGTATATGGAAAGTCTTTTTCTTGTTTTTTGTCTATTCAATTAATTTTTTACACTAAAAAAACCGAGGTGCATAATAACTTAGAGATTTATTAACATCGAGGTTAGTTTCCTTCGAAGGAACCGTGTTATAAGTTAGAGATCGACCTGTGGAATAACATAGAGGTTCCGTACTGTGTATTGACATCAAGACTACAGTTCCGTCAAGTGTGTTGCACCGTGTGTATATGTTGCCGACGCCGCTGCTTGCAGGCACTTCAGTATCTTTTATCTAGCAAGTAGAACTCGCTTAATTAAAGAAAGATGTATTATTAAAATATAAATTTGATTTTAATAGGTTTTGAGCCGCCTTGTTGGCCTAGTTTATAGCGTACTAGGCTTTCACCCCGAGGACCCGGGTTCGATTCCCGGCCAGTGCTTGGCATTTTCGTATGCTATTAATCATCCCATCGTCTGCATTAGCCCAAGTGTGCACAATAGTCGGACGTTAAACACAAAAAAAAAAAAAAAAAAATACAATACCGGCATGTATTTTGTCTGGGTACTAATTTATAAACAGCATTTTAGGAAAGTTTGATCGGATATGTTTGGTTGATTTTGAAAAAAAACATTTTTAACAGTTAACACATACAAGATGGACGGTCAACCAACTGTAAACAACTTTTTCGGACTTAGAGGATCTGAAAACTAATAGACTAATCAAAATAAAACTAATTTTTGCCATGATCACCAAACTTCCTTTGTATTTTCAACTCGCAAAATTTGTAAATATTAAGAAAAGTTTATCATATGCCTTCTCTGACCAATATTGGTTATTGAACGTACTCTATGTTCCTACAGATAAGAGATATCAGCAAAGTTCATAAGTCCAAAGAACAGATATCTGTTATAATTTTTACTAGCCAATATCGTCGATAGAAATATTTTGTAAGAAATACTTTTATAAACTTAATGTCGTTTTATCTTCTAAACTTACTTATTTAATGGAATTCTAGATTTTAGTGAAAACTTGACGCCACTGTAGTCTCGATGTTAATACACCGTACGGAACCTCTATTTTATTACACAGTTCGATCTCTAAGTTATAACACAGTTCCTTCGAAGGAAATGCGAACCTCGATGTTAATAAATCTTTAAGTTATTACACCGTCTCAAAAAACTGCATGTTTGTGTTTAAACTTTATTTTTTTACTCTTTAATATCTAAAACTTTTGCGTTATTGATGACAAGGGATCAACGTAAATGGTAAAAAAAAAGTTTAAAACATACGGCGTACATTGGCGTAATTTAGGTCGATTTTACAAATTTTAGTTTTTTTGCATCAAAAGTCATAGTTACTTTAAGCTGGTTCAGATGCTAATGGAATTACTTACCCTATCTCCAAAATGTGTGAAGAGCAGGTAGGCGTAGTCCTCAAAGTAATTAGCTATGAGTGGATTCAACCAGCCTCCCATGTCTTGTAGGGCTTGTGGCAAATCCCAGTGGAACATTGTTACCTGTACAATCAAGGTTAACCTTAAATATGTGACCACAGGCAAAATTTTCAACTGAAAATTAATCTGTCTTCTTGACAAGGTGAAGCAAATTATTAAAAAATTAACAATATGTAATAAAAACAGAATGTCTATAAAATAATTGTTTTTGTATATTGTGACGTCCTCTTCTGAGTAAGGCTGGTCTCGCGCTGGAACCAACTACGTACAACTGCTGACTATGATTTGAGCTCTCACATTGGAGCGTACTTTTTGGAGTCGCTTGTCTTTCACAGACAGTTGTTGTGATGTGGTTGCTATGAATTTTTATTCACTTTTTTCGTAAAAAATATTTTGAGTAAACAAAAATGCTTTGTTTTACCTAGTGAATGAATAACTTCCTAAGGTTACAATTACACTGCATCCTTTGTAGATCTTTGTGCCTCCTTTCTATGTTCCCAAGTTACTCAGTTGCAGGGCCTTCTTAAACTGTAGTCTTTTTGTAAAGTCAAGGATTAGGAGAGGATTCAAGGTGGGTAACTCCCTCACTTCTAATCGGTACGTTCCAGTTTATCGAGATGCTTGTTCTGCTAATTCCTTTTCAAATTTTTTCACCTTACTTTCGACCCTTGTCATGGAGTTTGTGCCTCATTTGAATTCCCAGTCATTCTGTTTACACTTTTACTGTTGCCAGGTATCCCAAGGCTCCATATGATTCACAATTAGGCTGGTGTCATTCACTCCCTCTGCACTTGTTGTGTGTGTGTAGTGCAGGAGGTACACTAGGATCCTAAACCCATTAGCTGTCACTGCCGTGTTTATCTCGTGAAAGTGGTAGTTTGTTAGTGGGGCTTAGAAGATGATGTTCAAGGTGAAATAAGTGGGTACTTCTGAAGAGACAAAAGCTTTGAAGAGTTTCACCACTGTGGGTGAATTTTAATACATCATAATAGGTGGTTTGAAGCAAGATCCTAAAAAATTCTTTGATTACTTCCATATGAGTTTATACTAGTTCACCTGTTCTGGAAAATGTCAAATCTGAGCTGAAGAAACAAAGTATTTTTCAAAACAAAAAAGAGTTTCATCATTACATCAATAAACTGCAAAATGTGTGGACCAAAATCTGAACCTTCAGGGATTCAACTAATCTGAACTAAATTCATTTAGTTGCACAACTTAGTCAGTTCCAGTGTGCCAGAATGTATGGACCAAAACCTGTCCTGCAAGGATTGAGTCACTTATCTGAACATACGCATTTGCATGACCTAAGTATCTCAGACTGCTCTTATTACATTTCAAAACTTGTGATTTGGTCTCTATACTGCCAAAAGGTCACATGTAGTCAGTATTAATGTCATACCATCCTAAGGAAAGCACAATAAATCATTGAAAAAGCCTTTTAAAATCATCAGTAATTTTACAAAATGGTTTGAGTTTTGGTAATAACTCACCACTTTAAATAATGCAAAAAAAACTGAACATTCCGATATTACCAGAAAAACAAGATATTATTAAAACATTCTTTGATCATAAGAAAGACATAATTACCATAGGCTGAATTCCATTTTCAAGTAAATTATTTATCACGTCGTTGTAATGGTCTATGCCTTCTTGGTTGATTTTTGTAATATCTCCAGTCGGTAGTATACGGCACCAATTTATTGAAAACCGGTAAAAATTAACCTGAAAGCAAACAGAAATTCATATTTAGTACGTTTTCAGCCATTTCTCGCTTTGTCATTTCTGTCTTTTGTCAATGAATGTCAGATTATCATTTTGTGATTATCAGAAATAACCGAAACCTTGGTAAAAATAACAGGAAGATTAATAATCTCAGTGTAAACATTTTGAACTAGCCGCCTCGGTGGTCTAGTGGATAGCGTACTAGGCTTTCACCCCGAGGACTCCGGTTCGATTCCCGGCGAGGGCTTGGCATTTTCATACGCTATAAATCGTCCCATCGTCTGCATTAGCCCAAGTGTGCACAATAGTCAGACGTTAAACACCAAAAAAAAAAGTAAACATTTAGATGATAATAAGCTTTTATGTGAGGTTAGTTGCTAACTTAAAAGAGAAAGTTATTATTTTTTAATAAATAAATTTATGAAGTTAAAATTTATCATTAAACGTAACATACAGGTGATTTAAAAACACTGTTTTAGTTAATCTAACAGCTGATAAATTTTGTAATATGACAACTTTAAAGTTATATTCTGACTAACTAATTAATTATTGCCAAAGTTATGTTGTGATGGAGATAACAGAGTTTTCAAAAAAAGTAAGATAAAAGTTATGAGTTTTAAAATGATTAATTGCTCGTAGTATTATTAGTATTGCTCAAATTATTAAGATTTGAAATGGTTGAGCAGATATTTTGTTGGGTACAGATTATTCATGCTAATAATATGTTTTTGTACTGTTTGAATGAAATTAGGCCTAAATTGTGCACACTACAATGCAAACACATTAGTATATTAACAACAACCTGAAACGTTTCCTAGAGGTAAGAAAATTATTGGTGTTCAGTTCATTTTCCTTGGGAGTTCATTTTATTGCTCCAATAGCCCACAAGCTGCCTTGGTGGCCTAGTGGATAGCGTACTAGGCTTTTACCTGGGTTCGATTCACGGCGAGGGCTTGGCATTTTCATACGCTATAAATTATCCCATCGTCTGCATTAGCCCAAGTGTGCACAATAGTTGGACGTTAAACACAAAAAAAAAAAATTCAATAGCCCATTTTTAATGGAAATCCTCTGAATATTTATCTTATCCGCGTGACTTAATCGTCAACATATTAAACAAGCTGTTATAAAATTTGACTCAAATCGTTACGATATCACTAGATTTAACACGACAAAAACAAATTTGTTGAACAACAAAACTTTCTACCATTAACAACATAAACAAGATTTAAAAATACATAATCCTCTTAATTACTTCCGATAATTACCAGAAATTAAATTCTGTTTTCAAATAAAGTTCTAAACACTGACAAACAACTGTTTTTATTTGTATTTAATTGAGTATGATAAATACTGGAAGTTAAAATCAACAATTTGTATTCTGTTTCGGGCAATGAAACAATTTAATCGAGTTAAAGAATTTTAAGTTTGAATCTGTGAAACGATTTCACTTTCTTTACATTAAAACAGCAATGACATTGATCTATGAGTTTAATATGATGTTTATTAGTGAATTTTCATAGGGGAAAGAGCTTTTCGAATGGTTGTCAAGGTAAGATACAGTAGGACTATGAAATTAGATTTAATCACTACATTTAGAACTCATTTTGAGTTGTGTGTGTGTGTGTGTGTGTGTGTGTGTGTGTGTGTGTGTGTGTGTGTGTGTATGTGTGTGTGTGTGTGTTTGTGTGTGTGTGTGTATGAGTGTACACTGTTTCAATTTCTTGAAACAGGGGTGCCAGAACTGTAATCTTCCAGGGTCGTGGGGGTATTCCAAATTATTGGCCAGAAAAAAATCTTTAGTTATAAAAAACTTCAACATTTTACTAAATTCCAGATTTTATTTTGCAAAAGAAGTGTAGTGTGTTGTATTAAAGTAACAGTAAAAAAAGTACAGTCTTATGGTTGTTTAAGTTTGTCTGCTCATCGTATATTGTCCAAAACTTCAGCATGTGTGTGTGTGTGTGTGTGTGTGTGTGTGTGTGTGTGTGTGTGTGTGTGTGTGTGTGTG
>CM040185.1:96864331-96879331 GCA_022606455.1 Callitettix versicolor
CGACTATCAACTAGGCCACCGAGGCGGCTTGTACATACACACACACACACACATTTACTCTGACAATTTATACTTTTCTGTTTCTTAATTCTGAATATAGTTAGATGTCCTGTCCTTTTTTTGTATACTCAGTACACAGTACATACACCAATGCTTATCTGGGTAGAAAATATGCGTCATATCTTATCAACATTTTAAAGTGCATTTTAATTTTATCTATCTAATTTTCAATTATTTTTAAAAAATAATTAGCCCTTGGAGTAGCATAATGGAGTCCTTGGATCTGGGACCTTGAAATTAGCACTGATCCTGAACTCTACAGTACATATGTGTTTATGTTAGCATTCACGTGTTTGCAATTTTGGTCTGATTTCATTCAAACTTGGTTCAAAAATCAAATTTTATTACTCAACAAATGTGCTACCCAACAAAATCTGTTACACAGTCTTGTAATAGTGGCCACATCAAATCACTGAGAAAAATCTTTTTTTGTGTTACATTTTTTGAAAATCTGATTTCACTATCGTAATCGTTTTCAATTTAATTTGGAAAATGCTGATTTATGCAGATTTTAACACGTATTATGATGTTAAAATCAAATTTAGAAAAAATCTAATATGAGGAGCTATTTCTGGAAATTTGTTTCAGTCACATAAGCGAGAAAGCAGTGTACCATAATTATTTGTTGTTCCTATGAAACAGGTTGAATTAATTTACATTTTAAAAGATTTAAAATTAGACAGGTTAATTTTGAAAATTATTTTCAATATATATATATATATAATTATTATTATTATTTGCGTATAGACCCTGTTGGATCATGCAAAGCACTCCGACTCATGTCTTGTTCCTTCTAATGCTCCACACCTCCCTCATCCTGTCCCCATGGATCCAAAACTCCTCCGTCCATTTTACCCCTGCTCTCTTTGGGATTTCATTCTCTGGGATCTTCCAACCGAGCATCTTTCTCCTGTATGCATTCCTGTCTTCAATGTCTGTTGAGTCTATTTCTGCGTCATGTAGGTCTATTCTGACTTGTGTGATCCACGACGTTGTTGATTTGACACCTTGTATATACTTATGGATTCTGTTGGCAAGTTTTGTTGTTGGGAGCCTACTGATGTGTCCATAGAACCGAAGCCTCCTTCTTCTGATATCTGCTGCCAGGTTCGATATCTTCTCTGTGGTCTTCCGGGAGTGCAACCTGTATCCATCTTCTGTTAATCTCTTGCTAAGGATCTTCCTCAAGATTTTGCGTTCTTCCTTCAAAATACCCTCCATGGTAGCTTTTGTGTGGAGTGCTAGCGTCTCGCTTGCATATAATACCTTCGGTTTTATGACTGTGTTGTGTCTGATTTTTGTATTCGTCGACATACATCTCTTATTGTAGATATCACGCTTTATACCAAGAGCCGTCTTCATTCTCAGTAGCCGAACCCTTTGCGCAGCCCTATCGCCACCTGTGGGTTCAAGAATTTCTCCCAGATATTTGAAGTGCTTGACTCTGTTTATCTTACCATATTTTGTGTTTAGTTCTTGAATATTTAATTTTGAACAGAAGAATTCGGTTTTTTGAAACGAGATCTGTAGACTGACCTTCTCTGCACATTCCTTTAGGACTTCTATCTGTTTAATCGCTGTTGTTTCATTATCTGTGAGTATGGCTAGGTCATCTGCAAAAGCGAGGCATACGATTTCTGTGTTGTCCTTAGGTCTTCCAAGTCGAACTGGATTCCAGTGCCTTTCAATTTTTAATTCTTTCTCCCATTCACTGATAACTTTGTCCAACACCAGATTGAAAAGGAGTATATATATATATATATATGTTCTATTTTTGTAGAACAAAAACATTGGAGCATATCTTTTTTAATTGAATGTTATAGATAAGCAAAGAACAAAGTTGAAAAGTATATTTAGTTAATTTGCATTGTACTTTGTCCCAAGATATATTTTCTGTTATTTATTCCGTAATCTACTTTTCGGCTGTTAAATATTGTATTAACATATGTGTTCAATAAATATTTGGAATTTCAAATACTTTTCACTGTGGAAGGCACACAAAAAAATAACCTAAGTGAAAAAATACTTGCGCTTATTAAGTAGTACAATTTTTTTAAGTTCACTAATGCACATCCATTTATGTTTGATAATATTCTACTTTCGTTCTGTAGCGATATCCATACTAGGAATTCTTTTAAAATTCGGATTGGACTTCATTTAAAATGATTAACTAGAATTTCCTGAGTAACAAATTTGTTATTCTACTACCAAAATTAGTTTGAATCAAATTGGACCAAAATTGGAAACACTACAGCAGTGATCCCCAAACTGTGGGTCGCAGGAGGGTGAACGGCTAACTGTTCTTTTGACTGCAAAAAAATAGCAAATTGAACATATCTATGTTCTATAATTTCACAAAAATTACTTCACTGTGAACTGTAAAGTAGGCAAACAACTTTTCGAAACAGATATTTTTGAAATTGATAGGGCTACAGGACAATGCAATCTTGTTGGGTTCGTCTATTACTGGAACTATGACATGCACCTAGCTAGAATGAATGAGTTTGAAAAATAAATATAAAAAACTTTCCACGTAAATGTTTATTGAAATTTTTTTATTATAATCTGTAAAGTGGAATGTTTTTTTATTTACTCTACTTTAATGTGTACCGTATCTATTCAGACTTTAACAGAAATCAAGTTTAGAGAAAATATAACAAAACTTACCCCTAAATCTTTCAGTAAGAGGGTGTCCTCTTTGTACTTATAGTAAGCGTTACACGCCACGTCCCCATTAGATCGGTCGATGACTACTTCTGGTTTTCTGTGCAGAAAATTATCCAACGTGCTCTCGCCTTTACCTGAAAATAAATGCAAGAACATTACACGAAGTCCTTCACTTTCAGTTATTTTCCCAAAAAATCCAGTTCAGAAACTACCGATAAAATACAAAGCTATTTTCTCAAAACCTGCTCATCAAATTTTGGTAATTTATGAAGACTTACAAGTTAATTCAGTGTACTAAATTTGAAAATTACTGAAAACAAAACAGTCTTGACAGTAGGCAGGGTTTATTTTTCGTATTTTAAATTTGGAGTTTCCCAGTCTTATTTCATATTGGTTACACTGCCCGATTCATGAATCTGTGTGTGATCAAAATCTGGTGAA
This sequence comes from Callitettix versicolor, assembly GCA_022606455.1. NCBI lineage: Eukaryota > Metazoa > Arthropoda > Insecta > Hemiptera > Cercopidae > Callitettix > Callitettix versicolor. Next base: position 96,867,500 of record CM040185.1, read on the forward strand.
CCAATTTTGTTTAGGCTATTTACAATACCGGCCTAGCCGCCTCGGTGGCCTAGTTGATAGCGTACTGGGCTTTCACCCTGATGGTTTGGGTTCGATTCCCGACCAGGGCTTGACATTTTCATATGCTATAAATCATCCCATCGTCTGCATTAGCCCAAGTGTGCACAATAGTCGGACGTTAAACACCAAAAAAAAAAAGTTGATAGCCTACATGGCTTTCACCCTGACGACCCGGGTTCGATTCCCGACCAGGGCTTGGCATTTTCATACGCTACAAATCATCCCATCGTCTGCATTAGCTCAAGTGTGCACAATAGTCGGACGTTAAACACCAAAAAAAAAAAGTTGATAGCGTACTTGGCTTTCACCCTGATGACCCGGGTTCGATTCCCGGCCAGGGCTTGGCATTTTCATACGCTACAAATCATCCCATCGACTACATTATCTCAAGTGTGCACAATAGTCTGACGTAAAAAAAAAAGTACAATACCGGCATGTATTTTGTTTGGGTACTAATTTAAGAACAGCATTTCAGGAAACTGATCGGATATGTTTGGTTGATTTTGAAAAAAAAACATTTTTAACGGTTAACACATAAGATGGACGGTCAACCAACTGTAAACAACTTTTTCGTACTTAGAGGATCTGAAAACTAATAGACCAATCAAAATAAAACTAATTTTTACCATGATCACCAAATTTCCTTTATATTTTCAACTCGCAAAATTAGCAAATATTAAGAAAAGTTTATCATATGCGTTCTCTGACCAATATTGGTTATTGAACGTACTCTATGTTCCTACAGATAAGAGATATCAGCAAAGTTCATAAGTCCAAAGAACAGATATCTGTTATCATTTTTACTAGCAAATATCGTCGATAGAAATATTTTGTGAGAAATACTTTTATACACAATGTCATTTTATCTTTTAAACTCACTTATTTAACGGAATTCTAGAAATTAGTGCAAATAATATTGATTATTTATTTAGTTTTGTCCGTAGATTGCGCCTGTTCTCAAACTCACAAATCTTTGTGAATCTCTAACATTATGGGATTAATTGATATATCATGTCTTTAAAAGCTAAATAGGCCTAAAAACTTTATTCTACTACTGATTATGTATTATAATTATGAACTTCGATCCTATATATGCTTTTTACAAGTGGTATTTTGGTATTCAGTGTCAAATTCCAAACAAAATCATATCCTATTTAACATGACCTAAGCATCCTTTATTCTTGACATTTTTGACCATTAGGCATCATCAGATATAGTGAAGTAAACCCAAACCATTATTCAAGATTGTCAGCCAGGAACAGTACACCATGGAGAAACCAAATGTAGGCAGAATTGAAAAGGAAACTGTTGGATACATAATCTGTGATTACACGGCTGAAGGTAATGAGTGTTGTCTTCCGGGATTCAGCCTAATGAGCTAGTTAGTAGACTGCTCATATTCATTGAGGGAACCAACCTATTGAACACTATCCAATTCAGAGGCTTAGTTACACCCTTTGGTGACGGTGTCAGGGGCTATCAAACCCCATAATCTCAAAAACTGTATCTGCCTAGCAGCCATATTGAATTTTTAGTTTTTTTTTGTGTTTAACGTCCGACTATTGAGCACACTTGGGCTAATGCAGACGATGGGATGATTTATATCGTATGAAAATGCCAAGCCCTGGCTTGGAATCGAACCCGGGTCCTCGGGGTGAAAGCCCAGTACGCTATCAACTAGGCCACCAAGACGGCTGAATTTTTATAGAAACCAAAACATTGTAATATATTTAGAAAAAACATTTCTTGTGTTTTTAGCACCTAAGGGTGCTAAAAATATATTCTCAACTGTCATATAAACACTCAGGTTCATGCTTCTTTTTTGGTATGTATATTTTTCTCTAAACTAGGCCTACTATTACAACTGAGTGATTTTTTTTTACCTTCTCTTAAATGTTTTTTTTTTTTTATTAGTAACGCAATGCAGTTTGGTAAAAAACCAAAAAAACTCTTTAATTAAAAAAAAAGTAGTTTTTACATTGTATATAAACATTATTGGAGATTTATTAAATGAAATAATGAATTTTGATAACATTCTTTTTATACTCTTCTTCTTTTCTGCTAGGATTATTGTCACTATGTTCAGTATAATGATATGCCTTCCCTAGCTTCGTCAATTCTACGTTCGTTGACGCGTTTCGGAGAACCTCCATCTTCAAAAACTATATCTATACTGGTCACCAATATTATGGCCCGTCCTATTTATAATTTTCTATCTCCACATCGTACTCGTCCTCTATTCAACACGTGTATATTAAACCTGATGTGCTCGCTTCTGATTGGCTCCTTTCAAACTTTGCTCTTCAATGGTCGTCCCTCGTGTTAATTTTTGAAAATTAATTATGAAAGTAGAATTGACAAATTATGATAAAATTTATTATGTTGTGTACTTCGCCTGAATATAACTGGACTATTTTTTAATTAAAATGTAATTTTAGTGAACATAAATAAGGTAGATAAAAAGGTAGAATGAAGGCAAGGCCGTGCCTAACAGTTTTGAAGTTACAAAGATTAAATTATTTGAGGTAAATTAACATCTCCTGATAAAACAAACCGTAAACAATTGTTATCTAATTTAGATAAAAAAAAACTTCTTAATATAATTAAAAATATGACCTTGAAAGTTAATAATCAGTATAATTTATTTGTCACACATAATTTGTAAGCATTGTCTTTACAATGTTTGGTCTTATCAACAAAAAATAGTTTCAAAGTGGCGGTTATTCAAAAGCTTAAAAATTCATAATACAAAAATCGATAAATTTTATACAAGTTTGTGAATTAAATCGGAATAAAATTATGAACTGCAGAACTAGTGGTCATGATAGTTGTTTATTTTGTAGTCTTGAGTACGTCTTACCTTGATAACAGCTGTACATTTCACACATATATATTTTTCTAATAATTTAAATTAAGTTTGTCAAAGTGATTAAATGGCAAAACCTACTATAAAACTAACATTGAGGAGGTTCTGATAATTAAGGACCTGAAAGTAAGGCCGGGTACACATTTCTAATTATAATGGACATTGATTTTATAAAATTGAAAATTTATAACTAATGTTAAAACTTAAAAAATATTGACAAACATACAAAAACCACCAAAAAAGCTTCAAGTGGGAGAACAATATATTGAGGTAGTCAAAGAATTCAATTATCTTGGGGAATGGATCAGCTGGAACGCCATAGAGAAAAAAGCTATGGAATCTAGGAGAAATAAAGTTGAATTAGCCTTACAACTCACCAAAGACATATACAACCAGAAGTCCCTCTCCTGGAATACAAAGATAAGGCATTATCATATGGTAATTAAACCAGAAGCCTTATATGCAGCTGAAACATTATCTCTCACAACCCAGGGCCCACTTGAAAGGCTGGAGATCAAAGAAAGATATTAGGAAAAATCTTAGGCCCCAAATTCCGTAACAACCAATTACTCCACATCAGTAATGAAACTCTTTACCAAAACTGAAACATTATCGGACACAATAAGAAAAATGAGAATTGATTTTTATATGCACATTCTCTGAATAGACAAAAATAGACTATCCAAAAAAATATTTGACTACTTTCACAATAGAAGAGCCAAACCACTTTGGTTTAGAGAAACAGAGAAAGACATAACAGGACTACAAATCACTGACACTATGCTCATGGACAGAACAACCAAAACAATAACCAAGGACAAGAAGCAACGGTTCCAAGGCAAAGTCAAATCGAAGCGAACGATCCAAATCTCTGACGAAGAAAGAAAAGCAAGATGACAACGAATGAAGCAATACTGGGCTACGAGGAAGGCACAGAACATTAAAAAGTGATTGATTTAGTGTACCCCAAAGTCGGGTGAAACAAATAAAGAGTTAAAACTTAAGTTATTAATATCAATATATTACTTAATATAAATATCCCGGCAGAGGCAGCTGATGGGTTTAGCTATCCCACTAAACTTGTACGTCATACTCTCATACTCAGGGTACACACATACATATACACATTACTCTACATAACCTGGCTAACTCTAAAGTGTAAAGTAATCTGTGCTGGTGGAGTGAATGACAACGGCCTAATGGTGTGTCAAACGAACCTCTGGGATACCTGGTAACCTCCCAGTGTACCTTAGCCATGCTTGCAATTCTGTGTGGGCGTTCCATAGCTATTCATATTCTCATGAGTAAAAATGTAAATAGCATGAGCAGGACAACAAAAATGGTTTGGTTGGCCAAATGACTGGTCAGATCCGATGCTCATTTCAAGACCAAATTACATCTGGGTTTTACCATGATGACCTCTTCAGTAAGCTCATTTTTCAATGGAAATTTCCTTAAAGTGGAACGCTATTCCATACATTGACTCCAAGAACAAACAGTTAACATTTTTGAATGAATGTTTTTAACGAGGATTGGTGATCGAAGCAACAACATGGAAAAAACTAACGGTAGTAGCTAGGTTCGAACCTGTGAACAGATACCGAAGTGTTCGCTATTTACTCACTGAACTGCTACAATAATAGCGTTATAATATGGGTCAGTGGCAAGTACTACCAAGGTCATAGATATCATGAGGAATAAGATTGAGCAAACAGTATCAAGGTCATTTAATTCTTGACCTTGAACTGTGCTGTACCCATTAAACCTGTAATCATATCTTTGGGTTGTCTTCTAACTGTCACTGTTTGTACGATCTCTAGTCTTTCTATGGACATGCTGATTGACACCTTTAGGTTAGTCATATGTTACTGTAGTGTTAAAGTTGTTAACCTTATCCATGGTCACGTGTTGAGGGCAAGATAGAAAAGGTGCAAGTGAGAAGGGATTTCAAAATAGACTAACACTCAGGAAAAATATGTAAACTAAAGTGCGTAAATGTCACGATAAAGGGAAATCCAAATAAAGTCCCTAGTGATCATGAAAATTCCATATTTTTCCATATAGTTTATGATGTTGTACAATCTGTCTGATATTAAATTAAACCCCAAAAATTTGGTTAACTTTTTTTTTGGTTTTTTTTGTGTTTAACGTCCGACTATTGTGCATGCTTTGGCTAATTCAGATGATGTGATGATTTATAGCGTATGAAAATGCCAAGCCCTCACCGGGAATCGAACCCGGGTCCTTTGGGGTGAAAGCCTAGTACGCTATCCACTAGGCCACCGAGGCGGCTTGTGGGCTATTGGAGCGGTAAAATGAACTCCCAAGGAAAATGAACTGAACACCAATAATTTTCTTACCTCTAGGAAACGTTTCGGGGTGTTGTTAATACACTAATATGTTTGCATTGTAGTGTGCACAATTTAGGCCTAATTTCATTCAAACAGCACAAAAACATATTATTAGCATGAATAATCTGTATCCAACAAAATATCTGCTCAAACATTTCAAATCTTAATAATTTGAGCAATACTAATAATACTACGAGCAATTAATCATTTTAAAACTCATAACTTTTATCTAACTTTTTTTTAGAAAGCCGAGGCGGCTTTCTGGTCAACTAGAAACGTAACAGATGTACATATATTTTGGGAGTGAATTGAAAGAATAAAACAAATTTGATAACAGACGAAGTTTTGTTTTGTTTTTTGGTTAACTCCCGAACTATAAATTTTAATTTTTTAATTTACTACGCTGACTTCGGTTATAAATCTTCCTTTACGACCAAAATTTTAGCAAAACTTGACGAACTAATTTTGATAATTAAGGATTTTTTTTGTAGATATTACTTTTTGTTTGGGCACGTATAGACTGTATTTAAGGAAAATTTGATGAAAATTGTTAGAGCCAATATATATATATATATTTAATTTTTTTTTTTAACGTTTGACTATTGTGCACACTTGGGCTAATGCAGACGATGGGATGATTTATAACGTATGAAAATGCCAAGCCCTCGCCGGGAATCGAACCCGGGTCCTCGGGGTAATATCAACTAGGCGGCACCATATATTATTATCACAAGATTTAATCGAAAACACTAAGCCACGTAACTAATTATTTTTTATGTCCAAGGTCAGACAACAAACCTGCGTATACTTATCACTGTTGTCTCAAGTCTTATTAATTTTATCTTTACTTTTATCACAAGTTAAATTGCTAGGTTTATGATTTCACTAAATTTTTTTTATTCTATAACTAGCTGTTACCCGTTGCGGCTTTGGCTGCAATTATAATGTAAGCAATAAAATTTATAGTCAATTTTCAAAATCAGAATAGGTCATTTCATTTTAATATATTGCAGGCCTAATTTAACTCCAACTCAATATATTACCTAATATATCTAATATATCACCATTGTAATATATATTACTACAATAACTTTCACAGTGGTTATTGCTTCTGATCTGTAGATCAGTAAAACAATAAAAATACGTCTAAAATCAGTACAACACGGTACCGATTTTCGCCGGTAGCAATTTTGAGGTTATGTTGGTCACTTTTATTTTCGATTTTTATCGTACTTCTCCTGCTTTTATATTTTGGATTCTTGCTTTTGGGCACATAATAAAGCATTTTAGTAAGAAAAATATCGAAAACTTCAATAGATGATGCACTGCATATTTACCATTTTTTCATATAATGTAATTACACAAACATATATACTACCTTACAATTAAAATATCCTAATAAAATTGTATATAATATGTATATTCTGCACTCTGCTTTAAAAACATTGTATAGTCTTAAATGAAAAATACCATATTGTGATTATTAGATGAAAATGTAACATTAAAAACAATAATTTTGCAATAAATAAAACATAGATTAAAATTTATAAAATGGGATTAGATCTATGTCCATCTCAGGTGCCTAAATCTCATGTTCAGTAAACAGTAATTAAACCTAACTATAGTTAACAGATGGTACAAAACTAAAAACCGATAATTATTTTGGGCTGGGTAAATAGTATAATGAAGTTTTGTAAAATGGGAATAGGCCTATATGTATGTATCTCTGATACTTAAACCATATACGTACCAAATTTCATCTCAATTGGTCCAGTGGTTAAAGCGTGATTGAATAACAAACAAACAAACACACAAACTTTCAGAAATATGATATGAATTAGATAAGATTACAGTTTTATCAACATCTGGCCCAAAAAATGTATACTAAAGGCATTATCATTACAATGCACCGTAAGTATTACAATTTACAGTAATGCACTACCATTACTAATTCACACCATTGCAGAACCGACCAACCATATGTTTAACATTTCTTACCAGACAATATTTTAAATTTTTGACAAGACAACTTCTCACCTGCGGTAATCATTTTTCACTAAGATTCATTCCTTTTTAATCTCGATTTTTTAATTTCTACAATTCTGTACCTTTCTTAAAAGCAATTTTTAATTAAAGCTTAGAATTATTTTCAAGAAAAAACTACCTGTCATTAGATAGCCTAGTACTTAAATGGTGTTTTTGGATGTTTGTATATTTCAATATCTGATTCGTCTCTCTTATATACGAGATGTGTTCGGAAAGTAACGAGAATTTTAATTTTTTGAACAAAATATTTATTTATTCTTCTACATTGATGTTGTCGCCTTCAAAATAGTCCCCATTGGAGATTATGCACTTGTGCCAGCGCTTCTTCCAATCCTCGAAACACTTCTCAAACTCGATCTTTGAGATAGCATTTAGTTCTTTCAGCGATGCGCTTTTAATATCATCTGCCGCTGTAAAACGACGGCCCTTTAAGGTTCTCTTTATTTTTGAAAATAGTAAAAAGTCACACGGAGCCATGTCTGGCGAATATGGAGGCTGGGGCATCGTTACAGTACTGTTTTTGGCCAAACATTCACGAACAAGCAATGAAGCGTGAGCTGGTGCATTATCGTGGTGCAAAAGTCATGAATTGTTTTTCCACAGATCCGGGCGTTTTTTTCGGATTGCTTCACGCAAACGGCGTTGAACTTGTAGGTAGTACTCCTTATTGACCGTTTCACCTGGTGGCAGGAATTCATGATGCACTATGCCATTAATATCGAAGAACACAGCGAGCATAAACTTCACGTTCGACCGCACTTGTCGAGCCTTTTTCGGTCTTGGCGAGCCAGAATGCCTCCACTGGGATGATTGAGCCTTAGTTTCGACGTCATATCCGTAAACCCATATTTCGTCACCTGTTATAATACGTTTCAGTAATTATGCATCGTCGTTGACTTCATTTAGTGACTCCTGAGCAACTTCCATTCGCCGCTGTTTTTGTTCAAAATTCAACAATTTTGGAACGAATTTTGCTGCCACGCGTTTCATACACAAAACGCTGGAAACAATGTCATGACATGATCCAATCGATATGCCAACATCATCAGCGACCTCTCTAATTGTGATTCGGCGATTGTTCATAACCATTTTTTTCACTTTTCCACGTTTTCATCGGTTGTTGATGTGCTGGAGCTCCAGGGCGTTCGTCACCTTCAACGTCTTCACGGCCTTCTTGGAAACGCTTATACCGCTCGTAAACTCTTCCTTTACTCATAGCAGACTCACCATAGGCCTTTGTTAACATTTCACACACTTTTTTTCCAAAAAAGTGTACACTTTGTTACACTTTATTCCAAATTTTTTACGCAAAATTTGATACACATTCTTTGATCCATTTCTTTTAACAAACGAAAATCGCCGAGCTCATAAAAACACGTCTAACCTTAGTGACTGTCACAGACAAAGTCAACAATGAAACAGCTGAAAGTTTTATCATACTTCAAGGGCATGTATACCAACATAATAAAAAAAACTGTTTGACAATCAGACTCTCCAAGCTCGCGAAATTTAAAAATTCTCGTTACTTTCTGAACACACCTCGTATTTGTCATCAGATCAAGCACCAAGCACACACACACACACACACACACACACACACACACACACACACACACACACACACACACACACACACACACACACACACACACACACACACACACACACACACACACACACACACACACACACACACACACACACACACACACACACACACACACACACACACACACACACACACACACACACACACACACACACACACACACACACACACACACACACACACACACACACACACACACACACACACACACACACACACACACACACACACACACACACACACACACACACACACACACACACACACACACACACACACACACACACACACACACACACACACACACACACACACACACACACACACACACACACACACACACACACACACACACACACACACACACACACACACACACACACACACACACACACACACACACACACACACACACACACACACACACACACACACACACACACACACACACACACACACACACACACACACACACACACACACACACACACACACACACACACACACACACACACACACACACACACACACACACACACACACACACACACACACACACACACACACACACACACACACACACACACACACACACACACACACACACACACACACACACACACACACACACACACACACACACACACACACACACACACACACACACACACACACACACACACACACACACACACACACACACACACACACACACACACACACACACACACACACACACACACACACACACACACACACACACACACACACACACACACACACACACACACACACACACATACTTAACATATTTACATAGCGTACTTAACATATTTTCAGATATGTATATATATATATATATATATATATATTTATTTATTTATACCGAGAGAGAAAAGCATTTCAATCGTATTTCATCAGTGAAGACTACCTCGGATATCCGTGTCCGTTGAAACAATATTTCTTCTACAAATGTAATTCACATTATTGTCATTCCCACATGCTTGTAAGTTGTACTATTGTTTCATGTTATGCGTTTAGCATATTCATGAAGAAATATGGTTTAACATTGTAATATATGCGTATGCCAGTTATTAGAACCAGCAGCGATCAAGGTTCTTTTCTATATTTTTTATTTTTTTCAAAATTTTGTTTATAAATTTTGAACTACCGCAAATTCTCATCGCGGGGTTTGGATGTATGTTTTGTACGGGAAAAATCAGTTTGCCGTCACGGAACGCTCTAACACATCCACACGCGCACTCTAGTGACGTGATTAATAAAATGTATTTTTGAAGTGAAAACTTGTATGGTCGCGGATGACAAAACATGGGTATACACATTTACTTTCGCGTCACGCTTGAATCCGTAATGCACATATTGTTCTTTTATATATCTACACTGGACGCGACTACTAAACAGCTGACTTCGCACAATAGCTTCAATATCATATCAATTGAGGTTATGTTTATTGTGCTTGTTTATTTTAAACATGTGTATTTTCTAAATTTGTGTAGTTAAATTATTTAATGTATATGATACCAATTATTGAATTCCAGAATTACAAATATATTTATTATTATACTTAGATAGTATAACTGTCAAAAGTAGGGTTATAAACTGATTAATTATTAAAGTCCTTTATATAGCTTAAGATACTGAAATTCATAGCCTGTGACAGTATGAGTTGTGTACCTACACGCGCGAAATTTAATACGAAACTAATTTTCAAAACATTTTTTTTTTTGGTGTTTAACGTCCGACTATTGTGCACACTTTGGCTAATGCAGACGATGGGATGATTTATAGCGTATGAAAATGCCAAGCCTTCGCCGGGAATCGAACCCGGGAAGTTGTCCTTTCCTGCGTGCATCTAAATTTTTATGAACATAATTAAATCATAACAGTGAAAAACTTCATTATCATGCCAAAAGTCACTTCTGTCGGCCATTCCCGCACTGCTTAAGTTTTAAAAAATTAAACTAAAAATCGTTTAAATCGATTTTGAATAAATTTACTTCAAAACTCAAAATGGGTTTCTAACAACTTAGACGTAATGATAATAGATTTTGATAAATCAGCGAGACAGCCAAGTCTTGCCATTGTTATCTAATGTAAACACACAAACTCACCGCCATCATTAGCAGCTCCCTCGATTTGGTAAGCGGAAGTGCCCACGCCAAACAGAAATCCTTCTGGAAACTTCATGGTGATCGTGTTCGACTCACACTTCTGTATAACTGAAACTACCAGTAAATACTGACATTACAGTGCGACTTCATATAAAAATGTGTCTCAAGGTCATTCCGTTATCGTTACAAATAGGCATATTTTATGTACACTACCAAAGTCTACAGTGAAAAGTGTTACACATTAAATAATTATCACGGCTCGAATCTGCCTCGCTGACGAGATAGTAGCGAATTTACCAAAATAGTTTTTTTTTAAATTCCTACTATTAGTTCACACTCTCCCTATATATATTTATTTATATATTTTGTTCAAATTTTCAATCGTTAATAAAATACTTTCTATTCATCCCCCTTAAGTTCAAATATATTTTTTAAAACTTGTAGTGGATGACACTTGATGTTAATACAGTTTTTGTCAAATATTAATATCGCATATTTATACAGACTATACGATAGGATTTCCTTAGGTAATTTTACTAATTTTTTTTTAAATATTCATCCACTCGTTCAAATAATTTTTTTTAAACTGGATGTATGTAATAATGACACTTGATGTTAATACACTCGTTCAAATAATTTTTTTTTGTCTTGATGTTAATACAGTTTTTTTGTCAAAATATTAATATTGCATATTTGTACAGACTATACGATAGGATTTCCTTAGGTAATTTTACTATTATTCATCCACTCGTTCAAATAATTTGTTTA
>CM040185.1:96884331-96886831 GCA_022606455.1 Callitettix versicolor
TTTCCTATAATTCAATCTTGACACAATAATCGATTTTTGTAATTTTTTTTTTTTTTTTTTTGTTTAACGTTCGGCTATTGTGCACGCTTGGGCTAATGCAGACGATGGGATTTATAGCGTGTGAAAATGCCAAGCCCTGGCCGGGAATCGAACCCGAGTCCTCGGAATGAAAGCTCAGGATTTTTGTAATAACTGGGAGCATTTCGTTACCCAGGGAAATCTGTTTACAGTTTCAAAATGGCGGCCCCTTCAAGTCTTACGAAAGTTTTAACTTTTTTATTAATCTTACATTTTTTTAAATTCAATTTCACTGTATCAGTGTTAAAATCTGCCACAAATTATCTTGTAACTTTCAGATCCCTACAGATAACAAAGGGGATGTGTAATAGTTTAGAGATTTATTAACTTAGAGAATCGTTTTTCCTTCGACAGTACGTGTTATAAATTAGAGACCGACCTGTGTAATAAGATAGAGGTTCCGTACTGTGTATTAACTTAGAGACTACAGTTCCGTCAAGTGTGTTGCACCGTGCGTATATGTTGCCGACGCCGCTGCTTGCAGGCGCTTCAGTATCTTTACAGTTTACAGTTGAATATATTGTCAATACTATGGTCAACAACATATCTAAGTGTTTATTTTTGACAATTATCTGTACAGAAAAATAGAAATATTGGTGTTTTACCGAAAAAACAACGTAAGTTTATATGAATTCATTAATTCATAATTAATTCACTAATTTAGGGCCGTTTTTTTTTAATTCAATTCGGATATGGTTTGAATAAAACAGCCTTCAAACAATATTTTTATATTACTATTACTATTACATATGTAAATTAGTATACATTTACAGCTTTGCACATAAGCCTTTAAGAACAAAACCTATACAAATGAACTTTATATTTTAATAATATATCTTTCTGTAACTAAGCGAATTGTACTTGTTAGATAAAAGATACTGAAGCGCCTGCAAGCAGCGACATCGGCAACATATACGCACGGTGCAACACACTTGACGGAACTGTAGTCTCTAAGTTAATACACAGTACGGAACCTCTATCGTATTACACAGGTCGACCTCTAACTTATAACACGGTACTGTCGAAGGAAAAACGAATCTCTAAGTTAATATATCTCTAAGCTCCACGATACAAAATACAATCCGACGGTCAGGGTTCAGATCGTGTTTTCATCGCAACTTGATTATAACGCTAATATATTCGGATTTTAATGCTGTTTATAATGGTAAAATTATATTTTCAAAATACAAAATAAGTTAAAAACAAGTATTGTTGATTCTTTTCCATCTTGTCAGCGAGACAGCTGCGTGCTGCGATTATATAAGTACAAATCCTGTTCATAATCGAAATCTGTTTATCAGATTTTATTTCGAATTCGGGTCATATTTTTCACGATTAGCAACAATTCTAAAATTAGTCTGATATTTTTATTCCAATAGCTTCTGAAGTTGTTTTTTATAAGTTGACTTGACCCGTACTGTTTGTTTGCGTTTTTATGTGGTACAATAAGCACTGATCAATGGAAATACTTTCACGCTTTGGACGGGTATGTATTACATTTCGTCAAAATATGATCAAAATCGTTGTAGCAATTTTTGAGAAAATTCGTTTTTAACGTTATTTTGACTAGTACAATTTCCTTAGTTAAACAAATGGTCCAGTTATGATTACAGATAGGGCAGACGTCCAAGTAAACACCCCTTTGAACTCAAACGTCCCCTCTAGTCTATGCCTATTGACCATCGCATAGACAAATAGATATACAAAAAGAATTTTATAACCAATCATAAATCACTGATGAACAATAAGTAAACAAATTATTGCTCTGCTTTATGCGTTGCTGTAGGAATGTGAGAAATTATTAAAACAGGCGATATTTATCCTAAAAGTAAATTAAACATTTCAGAATAATCGGAGCGCGCAGCTGTCTCGCTGACGCGATTAAAACGAATTTACAGATATTTTACTTTATCTTTCCGTATTTTCGAAACTACGACTTCACCAATATTAAAAATGAATATGGCAGCTGTAAAAGTAAATATCTTAATTTCAAAGGACGTAGAAAATAGAAAATGCTTTATTTGCTGTTTTTAACGCCGATTACGAAGGTGAAATCAGATTTTCAAGAAGATTTTAAAGGTTTTAAATGACCGCCATTTTGAAATTTTTGAACGAATTTCGCTGGTTAACAAACTTGTCCAAGCTATTTACCAAAATCGATTTTTTTGACAAATTTGTTGAATCATAACGGACTAAAACTGCCAGCGTGTGCGTGTGTGTGTTTTGCGCATTCACATTTGCAATTTTGATCCGATTTGATTCAAATTTGACACAAAATCTATTTTTATAACAGCTCTAACAAGTTCGTTACCCCAAAAACGTTTTTCCAACGGTTTCAAAATGGCGGCTGTTTTCAATCTTTAAGGCATAAATTTGCATTTTCAATATTCAAAAATCAGTTGAAATTAAGAAATTTAAAAAT
>CM040185.1:96901831-96914331 GCA_022606455.1 Callitettix versicolor
AAAGGAAGAAAACTTGGATGTTTCGTTTTGTTATTTGTCTTTGATCATGTCACCTGTCCCCTTTCCGTTTTTTACTAGACACCCTATATGATACGAAGTCTGAAGTGATATGAATGGATGCAAAAGTGGGCCAGTGCCATTGTGAAGGTAGCGTACAGGTCTGTAAAGATGATCAGGCAGGTTTTATTGCTGAGGCGACAAGAGCCGGTTTGAAAGCAAGTTGTGCCCAATGTCTAAACTTCTTTCCTTCACAATGGCATTGGCAGACGGAACCAAAGCGGCGAGAAGCGAAATTTGATTTCAAACTCGGTCATTGTTTATTAGTTTCAACCTGAAAGGACCATCACTGTATGATCTCCGATCTGTGGACAATAAAACTTACACTGATCCTGTGCTCTAATAACACGTTTTGAAGGACAGTTAATTACGTATTTATGAAATAAGATTTTAAAAAAGTGTAAGATAAAACAACATTTAAATGAACTATATGACATTTCTTTTTGGAATTTCGCTTCCATCACGACATCGAGCTGAATGCTTAGTTCTTCCTTTCGTCCTGGTTCCCCCCGAACTGTTCAGAATTTTCATTCTCGTCCGGCAAAGGGTAATGTTCTGTTTTTCGGAATAAAAATTCCACTGGTTTGAGTTACTGAATTTTGTTGTTGTTGGTGTTTAACGTCCGACTACTGTGCACACTTGGGCTAATGCAGACGAATATTTAGAATAACTGACTATAAGTAATATTCGAATAAACAATTATTCTTCGATTATTCTATCACTAAAACAAACTGGTATATTCAGAGTGTGGCGAATATTCGCGCAGGAAAAAGTCTGTGTCTATGGCCAGCTAATTGAATTGAACAGGATCCAGTAGTTATAAGACAATCGTTGAAAATGATCGAAGAGTTTTGGAATAATAGGATAAATGTAAATAATCGAATTCTTATTCTTCATTCGATTGTCTCAACACTATCGATATTCCACTGAACTCGTTTGGCGTCCAATCCTGTATTAGGAAAACAGCTGTATCAGGTGGTTATTAAAAGTCCTCCCTTCGCTATGTTTTACTCAAGTACTCGTTCTTAATATCCTTTCTCAATATTTTGCCGGTCGACGATTTCGGAATGCGATCGACGAAGACTACGTCGTGCAGCTTCTTATAGGGCGCCACGCTAGCGGCAACGAAGTCCTGAATTTCCGAAGTCAAGACAGAGTGTGACGGCGATTTGACTATGTACGCGATGGGGACTTCGCCGGATCGGTCGTGAGGCACGCCGACCACTCCTACATCAGTCACCGCCGGGTGGGTCCTCAACAGATCCTCCAACTCCGCTGGTGCTACCTGGTGGAAAAGTACCAAATTAAAAGTAATGCAGCAGTATTCCGGGCTGATTTGATAATTATTAATGACTGTGTTCGTGGGAATTTGAAACGGGCCATCCGGAAGGCTCGTTTTCATAAATCAGCGTTAAATACTGCATAAATCAGCATTTTTAATTGTCGAAAATCCGTTGAAATTAAGTAATTCGTTGCGGCGGTCTGGGTCCATTCTTTACTTTCAATGTAGTTTGAAAGTTCAAAACCGTAGCGCTGATTTTAATGCTGATAGTGATGGTATAATCAGAATTACAAAATATATAAAGAAAACGCTTTTGGAATTCGCTTGTATCACGTCAGCGAGACAGCTATGTGACGCAATTATTTTCCATTTCCATATATAATGTTATATGTTAATACATAAAACGTAATGTATTAACGTATATATATATATATATATATAACATTTATTATTATTATTATTTGCGTATAGACCCTGTTGGATCACGCAAAGCACTCCGACTCATGTCTTGTTCCTTCTAATCCTCCACACCTCCCTCATCCTGTCCGCAAGGATCCTCCTTATTATATTTATATTATAAGATATATATATATATATATATATATATATATATATATATATATATATATATATATATATATATATATATATATATATATATATAATTGTAAATGTATATTTATGTTAATATATAAAGCAAATAATGTTTACAGATTTAGTTAGGAGAACCGATTGAATGGTCAACTGTACATCGGGAAGTGACTGGTACTCCAAGAGAACATTCCAGCCGGGAAGTGCTTGGGAGCAACAGATCTTAAGTAAACAGTTCTTGCGTGCACTTCTTCCCCTTCTCTTTTTTGGGTGAAACAAATTGGGGCACGAGTTTCCCGAGAGGATCTTAAAACTTTACTTCGGGGATCATTTTGAGCGTAATACAATTGTGTTACCCCGCAGGGGGTGCAGACTAGCTGCACCTATTAAGAGGATTTAGACGTCCCTCGCGGTACCCGAGTCTAACACACACTTACACTTACAACACTACACTTACGACTTAACACTTTACACTTACATTTAGGGAGGCGATAATAGCCTTAGTGTGCTTTTCGCCATAAATAACAAAAAATCCTTCTGTACAATAAACATACTATAATTCAAAGAAGAATTTTGAGAAGGATTTATGGCCCAAGAGTGGTACAGGGAAACTACAGGCTACGATCAAACAAGGAATATGTATGAAGGAACAATATAAGGAAGTTGTAGCCGAAACAATATAAGAAGATTGTAATGTAATTATATATATATATATATATATATATATATATATATATATATATTTATATAAATATATATAAAGACATTGATGGACAACAACAGATAGTTGATTCTTTAAAGGACTTCTGTTAGGAGAGATTCCAAATTCCTAACAGTAGCTTACATTTATTATTTTATATTTTTATTTTCAGGAGAATAAATGAAAGAGGACCTGGTGGTCCTAAATTTGCCTTTTAATAAAGATAATAACTCAGTTTATTGTGAAAGTCAGCTCCGCGGAAAAACAATGCTGTATTAATAATTTTTGAAAACTAACGCAGAGATTTAGGATTACATAAGTATTTTTTACTTACCTGAAATCCTTTCACTTTAATTAGTTCCTTTAATCTGTCAACAATAAAAAAATTAAAGTCTCCATCGTAGTAGCCTATATCTCCTGTACGAAACCATCCTTCCTTGTTTAACGCTGAGTCTGTGGCCAGTGGGTTGTTGTGATAACCTTTCATTACCTGCGACACAGTGCATCACATTAGTGGATTTAATTAAGGTTAATTAATTAATTAATTTATGATAAAATTAATTAGGCAATATTAAGCTAGCAAACGTCTCAGGTACCTATGTTACCGCCTAAACAACATAGGAACTGATTTACGCAACCTAGCTCCGCTCACTAACACGAACAACAACGTTAAAAATACCCGAACTTTTCTCTCGGCTTTGAAACAGCTTAAGTCTGCGAAACTTAATTCACTCCCGTCAACCAATACTCCCTTCTGATTGGTTAGCAGTGCATGCGTATCTCGGGTCTATACTGCGCTAGATTAATACATTTAACTTGGGATACATGGCGACCTCCCAGTCCTCCTAGTCACAAACCTCGTTTTCTTACTACTTGTGGGTGTTCTCATAGGTCGGCCTGTAAAATAGAATGAGCGGGATCTCACCGCACAACAAAAAGACTGACCTCCGTGATAAGGGTCAAGAAAAAAAATTGAAAGGGAATGAGTAGAGCACGTATCTGAAAGGACCTCAGTAATGAACTGAGAAGATGCAGGATGGAACAGAACGAACGTCTAAAAAAGAAGCGAAATAAGTAGGAAGAAGAGTCAAAAGGAAATCAAAGGATTACATATACGGAGAGAGTGAAGATGTATAGGGGAGAAATAGGAAAGACTTAGGAGTCGTTGAAGATGCTTTCATTTTTGTTGTTGTTGTTATTTTAAGGCGAAAAACACATTGAGGCTATTATCGCCTCCCTAAATGTAAGTGCGAGTGTAAAGTGTTAAAGTCGTAAGTATAGTGTTGTAAATGTAAGTGTGTGTTAAACTCGGGTACCGTGAGGGACGTCTAAATCCTCTCAAAAGGTGCAACTAGTCTGCACCCCCTGCGGGGTAAAGGTGCTTTCAAACGATTTTTCAAGGAAAGAGGAAAACAAGTTTTGTTATATTTTTTGTGGTCTAACATCTTTACTTTATGTAAATCGGACTAATGAAGAAGGAAGGCTGACATAACGTATTGAAAAGTCAACAATAATAAACTAGACCCTAATCTGCGTGTTGCTCAGAATTGTAACTAACTGCGAACTATCCTACTGAGTTACCCAGCTACTGACCTACCGAGCTACTTAGCTACCGAGCTACTTGACTACCGAGCTACTTAACTACCGAGCTACTTAGCTACCCAGCTACTGAGCTACTTAGCTACCGAGCTAATTAGCTACCGAGCTACCGAGCTACTTAGCTACCGAGCTAATTAGCTACCGAGCTACTTAGCTACCGAGCTACTTAGCTACCGAGCTACTGAGCTACCAAGCTACATAGCTACCAAGCTACTTAGCTACCGAGCTACTTAGCTACTTAGCTACCGATCTACTTAGCTACCGAGCTACTTAGCTACCCAGCTACTGAGCTACTTAGCTACCGAGCTACTTAGCTACCGAGCTACTTAGCTACCGAGCTAATTAGCTACTGACCTACTGAGCTACCGAGCTAATTAGCTACCCAGCTACTGAGCTACTTGGCTACCAAGCTACTTAGCTACCGAGCTAATTAGCTACTGACCTACTGAGCTACCGAGCTAATTAGCTACCCAGCTACTGAGCTACCGAGCTAATTAGCTACTGAGCTACTTAGCTACTGAGCTACTTAGCTACCGAGCTACTTAGCTACCCAGCTACTGAGCTACTTAGCTACCCAGCTACTGAGCTACCGAGCTACTTAGCTACCCAGCTACTGAGATACTTAGCTACCGAGCTACTTAGCTACCCAGCTACTTAGCTAATTAGCTACCCAGCTACTGAGTACCAAGCTAATTAGCTACTGAGCTACTTAGCTACCGAGCTACTTAGCTAACGAGCTACTTAGCTAACGAGCTACTTAGCTACCGAGCTACTTAGCTACCCAGCTACTGAGCTACCGAGCTACTTAGCTACCCAGCTACTGAGCTACTTAGCTACCGAGCTACTTAGCTGGCCAGCTACTGAGCTACCGAGCTATTTAGCTACCCAGCTACTGAGCTACTTAGCTACCGAGCTACTTAGCTACCGAGCTACTGAGCTACCGAGCTACTTAGCTACCCAGCTACTGAGATACTTAGCTACCCAGCTACTGAACTACTTAGCTACCCAGCTACTGAGCTACCGAGCTAATTAGCTACTGAGCTACCGAGCTACTTAGCTACCGAGCTACTTAGCTAACCAGCTACCGAGCTACTTAGCTACTGAGCTACTTAGCTACCCAGCTACTGAGCTACCGAGCTACTTAGCTACCCAGGTACTGAGCTGCTTAGCTACCGAGCTACTTAGCTACCCAGCTACTGAGCTACCGAGCTACTTAGCTACCCAGCTACTGAGCTACTTAGCTACCGAGCTACTTAGCTACCCAGCTACTGAGCTACCGAGCTACTTAGCTACCCAGCTACTGAGCTACTTAGCTACCGAGCTACTTAGCTACCCAGCTACTGAGCTACTTAGCTACCCAGCTTCTGAGCTACTTAGCTACCCAGCTACTGAGCTACCGAGCTAATTAGCTACTGAGCTACTTAGCTACCGAGCTACTTAGCTACCGAGCTACTTAGCTACCCAGCTACTGAGCTAATTAGCTACCCAGCTACTGAGCTACCGAGCTAATTAGCTACTGAGCTACTTAGCTACCGAGCTACTTAGCTACCGAGCTACTTAGCTACCGAGCTACTTAGCTACCGAGCTACTTAGCTACCCAGCTACCGAGCTACTTAGCTACCGAGCTAATTAGCTACTGAGCTACTTAGCTACCGAGCTAATTAGCTACTGACCTACTGAGCTACCGAGCTAATTAGCTACTGACCTTCTGAGCTACCGAGCTACTGAACTACCGAGCTAATTAGCTATTGAATTACCGAGCTACTGAGCTACCGAGCTAATTAGCTACTAACCTACTGAGCTACTGAACTACCAAGCCA
Source organism: Callitettix versicolor (assembly GCA_022606455.1). NCBI lineage: Eukaryota > Metazoa > Arthropoda > Insecta > Hemiptera > Cercopidae > Callitettix > Callitettix versicolor. Next base: position 96,907,881 of record CM040185.1, read on the forward strand.
CTGAGCTACCGAGCTAATGAGCTTCCGAGTTACTGAGCTACCGAGCTACCGAGCTTCCAGTTTTATTTAAAAAAAATTAAATTTATTGAACTAAATAATTCGCTCTACTTCATCCACAGATACTATTTTATCTAAAACATAAGTTTAGAGATCAAACTTTAATATAACCTGTTTTTAATAATTGATCTTATTTTGTCAAATGACCACTTCTGTAATCCGCTACGCCACTGCCATCTATATTTCTACCTTCTCTTTCTCTCTCACCTGAGGTCCTTTCACGCAAATTTCGCCTTCTTTATAAGGTCCTAAAATCTCGCCGGTTGTGGTGTGCACTACTTTCACCTTCGTGTTGGCCAAAGGGGAGCCGATGGTGTTCACGTTAGTGCAGTCAAGTCGTGGGTGGATCATGGCTAGCGCTTCCGTGGTACCGTAACCTGTACAAAGAAACAGTTATTAGACCAAAGAGGTGTTTCTGCTCGAAGAACGTATTGCAAACGGTAATGCAAAACAAGCAAGTTAAAGTAGAATAAAAGTATGTTCAACGATAACAGAAATGCAAAACGTAAAGAGGAAATAAAGCCGAAACCTTGAAATCAAAAGAAAAACAGCATAAATAGAAATTAAATGCCAAAGTATGTTTATTTTTTTTATTAAGTTATACGAACAAAGTATTATTTACTTGTAATTTACAAGTAATGTAAAGAGTTGTAATATTCATAATATCAACTAATGGTGACTACTTCTTTTGGCATGCCTGACTGTATACTTTTTCAATATTTAATTATTTTTGTAAAAATTTAGATGCGTGCAGGAAAGGGCAACTCTTGAAAATTATTTTCGAATTAAATTTCGCGTGTGTGTAGGTACACTACTTAAAAATTAACTGAAACTGTCACATACTGTGAATTCCAGTGTCTTAGGCTATATAAGGCACTTTAATAACTAATCATTTTATAACCCTACTTTTGACAGTTATACTGTTTCAGTGCTGTGAGGTTCTATTGTATTGATTGAAGAATCAATATACAATCTTTTTATATACAAGAACAATATTAGTACTGTGAGGTTCTATTGTATTGTTTGAAGAATCAATACACAATTGTTTTATATACAATAACAATATATTCTGTGAGGTTCTGTTGTATTGATTGAAGAATATTGATTCTTCAATCAATACAACAGAACCTCACAGAATATATTGTTATTCATACAATTGTTTTACAATACAATACAATTGTTGTTGAATACAATTGTTTTACATACAAGAACAATATATTCTGTGAGGTTCTGTTGTATTGATTGAAGAATCAATACACAATTGTTTTATATTCAATAACAATATATTCTGTGAGATTCTATTGTACTGATTGAAGAATCAATACACAATTGTTTTACATACAAGAACAATATATTCTGTGAGGTTCTATTGTATTGATTGAAGAATCAATACACAATTGTTTTACATACAAGAACAATATATTCTGTGAGGTTCTATTGTATTGATTGAAGAATTAATACACAATTGTTTTATATACAAGAACAATATATACTGTGAGTTTCTATTGTATTGATTGAAGAATCAATAAACAATCTTTTTATATACAAGAACAATATACGCTATGAGGTTCTATTGTATTTATTGAAGAATCAATACACAATTGTTTTACATACAAGAACAATATATTCGGTGAGGTTCTATTGTATTGATTGAAGAATCAATACACAATTGTTTTATATACAAGAACAATATACGCTATGAGGTTCTATTGTATTGATTGAAGAATCAATACACAATTGTTTTACATACAAGAACAATATATTCTGTGAGGTTCTATTGTATTGATTGAAGAATCAATACACAATTGTTTTATATATACGCTATGAGGTTCTAGTGTATTGATTGAAGAATCAAAACACAATTGTTTTACTTAATCTAGTGGATGCGAAGTTAAAATTGCAAGGAACTGACACTCCTCAGAATTTAGTGTGCATACAAAAGTACTTATTTTCAAAATTTTATGAAAATATCCCATATTGGTGAAGAACGGGTAATATCGGACGTTTAAGCTTTTTGAAATTTATAAAATTAGTTTATGATTCAATTTGAATATTCTCTCTCTGTTTAAAACTTTTACATGTTATTTCAACCCCTGAGAAAGCTAATTTTCTTTAGAGTCACCTTTATTGGTTTGTCTTCGAACTTTTATAAACGTCCTGGCAACATTTAATTTTTTCCAAGCTGGAAATTTGCATTCATTTACCTGAAGCTCATTTACCTTGAAGAAAGTTGAATTCACTTCCCTTCCGCATCTTCTGAAGACAGCCGTCCAAGTCGTTCGTCTTGAAAGGCGCCGCGCCGCACAGTATGTACCTAACGTGTTGAAACAGTTCTTCCTTGGCAGCAGGATTTGTGCCGATGAATGACAGCAGCGGAGGAACCAGATACAGTAGAGAGCACTGGAAAACAGGAGTTCGAAGTTAATTAAAAAGTACTTATTGAAATTTATTTATTTCCAATTATACAAATTACGTCATGATTCCGCATAAGATTTTCTTTTAATTCTTTGACGTTTTTAAACACATATTGGTCCAAACTGATTCTGAACGTATGTTATTAGTAATTATTATAACTGTAATATTTTATGAATATAACTGATTGGAGAAAAAGTCATTCGAAACATAAGCACCTGAGTTATTGCAGTTACATTTTCTTAGGAATACCTACAAGGTCTTCAGAACACTCACGCCTCAAACGTTTCCATTTTAAGGTTTTACAATAAATAAAGCCGACTTAAAACCGATAAAAAGCCCATAAACATAATTCCAGCAGCTGTGTAAAGTGTCCCCGTGTAAGTGCAGCACAATTCAAGCTTAGGTGACAAGTAATTGTGTGTGTACCTAAACAGCTCGGCATTGTTGTAAGTAACAATGAAAATTATTTACTGTACCCAAGACTTGAATAATTATACTAAATCAGTTTTTAAAGTTGAAGCGGTAAGACAATTTAAGACAGTTCTAATGTAAATGTTATTAAATGAAAGATTCTGCTTTTAGTAAATAGCTAATTCTGTAGCCTAATTTAGGTATGTACTGTAAAATCCGGTTGTAGTAGGTTTCATTTGTCAATATTTCAATAAGGTACAGTGTTAGAATTCAGCCATTAATTTTATAGGTTATAGTTCTAAATACGAAAGTAAGGCCTATTTTATTAAATAACCTAAATATACGAAGTGTGTTCAGAAAGCAATTTAAATTTTTTGAACAAAATATTTATTTATTCTTCTACATTGATGTTGTCGCCTTCAAAATAGTCTCCATTTGAGATTATGCACTTGTGCCAGCGCTTCTTCCAATTCTCGAAACACTTCTAAAACTCGATCTTTGAGATAGCCTTTAGTTCTTTCAGCGATGCGCTTTTAATGTCATCTACGGCTGTAAAAAGACAGCCCTTTAAGGTTCTCTTTATTTTTTGAAATAGGAAAAAGTCACACTGAGCCATGTATGGCGAATATGGAGGCTGAGGCCTCGTTACAGTACTGTTTTGGGCCAAAAATTCACGAAAAAGCAATGAAGTGTCAGGTGGTGCATTATCGTGGTGCAAAAGCCATGAATTGTTTTTCCACAGATCCGGGCGTTTTTTCGGATTGCTTCACGCAAACGGTGTTGAACTTTTAGGTAGTACTCCTTATTGACCGTTTCACCTGGTGGCAGGAATTCATGATGCACTATGCCATTAATATCGAAGAACACAGTGAGCATAACCGCCTTTTTCGGTCTTGGCGAGCCAGAATGCCTCTACTGGGATGATTGAGCCTCAGTTTCGACGTCATATCCGTAAACCCATGCTTCGTCATCTGTTATAATACGTTTCAGTAATTCTGCATCGTCGTTGACTTCATTTAGTGACTCCTGAGCAACTTCCATTCGCCGCTGTTTTTGTTTAAAATTCAACAATTTCGGAACGAATTTTGCTTCCACGCGTTTCATACACAAAACACTGAAAACAATGTCATGACATGATCCAATTGATATGCCATCATCATCAGCGACCTTTCTTATTGTGATTCGGCGATTGTACATAACCATTTCTTTCACTTTTTCCACGTTTTCATCGGTTGTTGATGTGCTGGGGCGTTCAGGGCGTTTGTCATCTTCAACGTCTTCACGGCCTTCTTGGAAGCGCTTATACCATTCGTAAACTGTTGCGTTACTCATAGCAGACTCACCATAGGCCTTTGTTAACATTTCACACACTTTGTTTCATTTTTTTACGCAAAATTTGATACAAATTCTTTGATCCATTTCTTTTAACAAACGAAAATCGCCGAGCTCATAAAAACACGTCTTACCTTAGTCGCTGTCGCAGACAAAAATTCAACAATGAAAACAGCTGAAAGTTTTATCATACTTCAATTGCATGTATACCAACATAATTAAAAAAATGTTTGCCAATCGGACCCTCCAAGCCCGCGAAATTTAAAAATTCTCGTTACTTTCTGAACACACCTCGTAATAAATGACATTGCTTTATTAACAGGTCATACAAATATTAAATATAAATATAATGCATATTTTACACACAAGTTCCTATTGATAAGAAATAGTACTGTTCAACATTTTGCTGTAAATTGTTGTATATTATCCGTTTCCTTTCACCATTAACTGTGAAAGGTCGTACGGTCCCACTATATAAAATGGCAGTCAATTCGCTGTATCCCTAAAGCAGCACACCTCATGCTCATTGGTCTCGCTTGAATTATAAAGAAGAAATTCACACTTAAAACTTTTTATTAATAAACACCTAAATTCTTACTTTGTAATTCTGAAGTACTTCAAGATACGATAGCGGTTCGAACTTTGGAAGCACCACCATTTTGCTTCCGCGGAACAATGACTTCATGAGCACGCAGACGAAGCCGTACACGTGGTAGAACGGGAGCACGCATGGTATAACGTCTTGGTAGGCATCTGTAGAAAACATTTTGCTTTGAAAATAATACATGTTACACTGTTTGGAATTTTGGCGTCTCTCCTAACCGGGATCCTTTAACCCTTAACTGGGCGCGAGAGCGGCAAACTGGCCGCAATCTATTTTCGAATCTTACGGTAGGTATCGATGGAGAAATGTTTTCAGGGCTTTGAGTATTTGTCATGACCACCTTGAGGAACACGAACTGTATAAAAATAATACCACCTTATCTTCAGTCCGTCTGGAAATAAGGCATGAATGCGAGATAGTTACGTCTGCGGCCAAGTTGCCGCGGCGCGCCCAATCGTGTAACTGCTTTCGTAGTGTCATTCTCAATACATTTGTGCATACATAGTCACTTTTACCCTTCAGGTAGTTTTTTGTTTAGTGTTTTAGTTTAGTATTTTTTCCCGTGTTTCTATTCTATTGACAAAGATTCCAAAAAGTCTATTGTAAATTTGGATTATAACGCTACAAAATGTGGCGTTGATACTGTCAAATGTGTGCCAGTTACTCGACATCCCGAAGCACGAGACGTTGGACAATGGCCGTTTTTTATCGGCAATTAGACATTGCCGGAATAAATGCAAATATAATATACAAATTCAACCATCTGGATTACAGTGAGCGAAGACGAAACTTTTTGAAAAAATTGGCACAGTTTCATGAGTGGACACTTGAAAACTGGAGCGACAATACTAACTCTTCCAAAAGATCTTCAAGTTTTTTTGGGAAAATATAAGTTATTGGAAAATCAACAGGTTCAAGTACCAAAACGTAGACCTATTTGTCATATTTGCGGACCACACCAAATAACAGAACCAAAATTGTCTGCAAAGAATGTAATAAGAATGTTTTAAGAATCACAGTCAGATGACCGCTGTTTGCACGAAGCTGTTTGATGGCGTTTATTACTTGTTTTTAAAGCAATTTTTCATAGAAAAATGAGTTATTAGAACGGACATAATATATGCTGTGAATTGGTTATAACTAAGTAACTAAGTAAATAAGTAAGTAAGTAAGTAACTAAGTATCTAAGTAAGTAACTAAGTAAGTAAGTAAGTAAGTAAGTAACTAAGTATCTAAGTAACTAAGTAAGTAAGTAACTAAGCAACTAAGTATCTAAGTAAGTAAGTAACTAAGTAAGTAAGTAACTAAGCAACTAAGTAAGTAAGTAACTAAGTATCTAAGTAACTAAGTATCTAAGTAACTAAGTAAGTAAGTAACTAAGTATCTAAGTAACTAAGCAACTAAGTAAGTAAGTAACTAAGTATCTAAGTAACTAAGTATCTAAGTAACTAAGTAAGTAAGTAACTAAGTATCTAAGTAACTAAGTAAGTAAGTAAGTAACTAAGTAACTAAGTAAGTAAGTAACTAAGCAACTAAGTATCTAAGTAACTAAGTAAGTAAGTAACTAGGTAACTAAGCAACTAAGTAACTAAGCAACTAAGTAACTAAGTATCTAAGTAACTAACTAAGTAA
>CM040185.1:96919331-96954331 GCA_022606455.1 Callitettix versicolor
ACACACACACACACACACACACACACACACACACACACACACACACACACACACACACACACACACACACACACACACACACACACACACACACACACACACACACACACACACACACACACACACACACACACACACACACACACACACACACACACACACACACACACACACACACACACACACACACACACACACACACACACACTAACAAAACTACACTTACGACTTTAACACTCTACACTCACTTACATTTAGAGAGGCAATAATAACCTCACTCAATGTGTTTTCGCTTTAAAATAACAAAAGTAAAAATTCTTTCTTTACAATAAACATACCATAATTGAAAGACGAATACTGAGAAGGATTTACGGCCCAAGAGTGGTACAGGGAAACTACAGGCTACGATTAAACAAGGAGATATATGAAGGAATAGAAAACCTGGAAACAGCGATCAGGAAAAGACGGCTGAGGTTTTATGAACACATGGTCAGAATCGATCCAACGAGGATGAATAAACAATATATTCAACTTGAAGAGTCACGGAGGATACACCAAGCAGATGAAAGAAGAACTCAGGAGACTGAGAATCACGGATGAGGACTGTCAGGACAGAAACCGATTTAGGGAAAGACTTTGAAATATAAAGGTTCTTGTGGAGGAGAGGAAGGAGCGCAGGGGAGGAGGATGGACAGAGGAGAGAAGGGCGAAGCACTCTGAGGGAAATGAAGTGATATTTGCGTGCTCCTTAGTTTGGCCTGTCCGCGGAGAAGAAGAAACATACCATAGCGGATGAGAAGTACAACCAACTGGCTTTTCTTTGCATACTTACAACAGCAATCAGATCTGGATGTCTGTCGATCTTGGACCAAATCAACTCCGGTAAAGTGACGCTGGGAATCTGTATACTCTTGTAAGGAGACTTGATCACGTGACCATTATGATCGCTTGTTTTTGACGATGCGTTACGTACAAACAGCTTGGCGTGGGTTGCAGGGCTGATGTTGGCTGGTGTGTGCCTGGCTCTGCGAAGTATTCGTACGCCGATCCATCGCAGCCTTGCTGGCATTGCTGCAATACGAACAAATTATAAATAAACCAGCATTACCCGTCGCGGCTTCGCCCACGAAACTTAAACTGGTTCAGTAATGTAATAATTTAGAAACGTAAAAAAATATATTAATAAAAGCGTGATCATCTAAACTCGTGATTATTTTACAGTGAATATGAAAAAATATTGTAACCTGAATATATTGTTTTATTGTCTTCAAACGTGTTCCGTTCGAATTTAAGAAAATCTGATAAAAAAAATATTATTCTCCAATACAAACATTTATACCTATTCTATATTTTTGTCCTTTTAGGGGATGAATTCGGGGGAAAATACTGAATTGCGTGTATCATAATTTGTGTTTTAAAATATTTTGTTTTCCTTGTAAGAAAATTTGATAAAAAATATTTTTCTCCAATGCAAACACTCTTTTTTCTCCCATGATAACTCTTTTTCCATTTTTATTCTTTTCGGGGATGAATTCAGAAAAACGTTGAAACATGTGTTTCATAGCATATTTCTAGAATGTAAGATAAAAAAAATATTTTTAAAATACAAAATTGTACCCCTTTTTTATATTTTATACCTTCTTTCAATCTCTTTAGGGGATGCGTTTCGGGGAAAAGGTGAAAAATATATTTCATTACTTATACTTAAGAGTGACTATATTACGTTTTAAGAAGGTCAGATGAAAAACATATTTTTTCAAATAAAAATTGTTGTACCTCATGTTTACCTCTTTAGGGGTTGCATACTGGAAAATCGTTTTTCAGTGCACCCCTTTTTCAGTGCATCTCGACAATGTTGTAAGAAGGTACCCTGAAATTTTCAAGTCTCTAGCTATAATAGTATTGGCTGTACGTTGATTATTAAATTTGGACTGGGTTAATAGTTTAATGGTGTTAAAATCACATTTTTTAAAAATCCTTTATTAGAGCATCTTGACATTGTTGTAAGAAGCTACCCTGAAAATTTCAAGTCTCTAGCTATAATAGTATTGGCTGTACGTTGATTATTAAATTTGGACTGTGTTAGTAGTTTAATGGCGTTAAAATCACATTTTTTAAAAATCCTTTATTAGAGCATCTTGACAATGTTGTAAGAAGCTACCCTGAAAATTTCAAGTCTCTAGCTATAATAGTATTGGCTGTACGTTGATTATTAAATTTGGACTGTTTTAGTAGTTTGTGTTAAAATCAAATTTTTACAAAATCTTTTATTAGTGCACCTTGAAAATGTTGTAAGAATGTACCTTGAAACTTTCAATTCTCTAGCTATAATAGTATTGGCTGTACGTTGATTATTAAATTTGGACTGGGTTAGTAGTTTAATGGTGTTAAAATCAAATTTTTACAAAATCCTTTATTAGGGCACCTTGAAAATGTTGTAAGAATGTACCTTGAAACTTTCAAGTCTCTAGCTATAATAGTATTGGCTGTACGTTGTTTATTAAATTTGGACTGGATAAGTAGTTTAATGGCGTTAAAATCAATTTTTTGTAAAATCCTTTCATAGTACGCGCTTGCATATTAAAACGAAGGTATCCTCAAAATTTCAAGTCTAGGTTTTATAGTTTGGGCTGTACGTTGATCAGTCAGTCAGTCAGGACATTGCCTTTTATATTATAAATAAATAGTGGCCAAAAACAATGCACTTGTTTAATCAAATTTTGTTTCTACAGATAGGTAGACAGACAGTTAATTAGAGGGATGCACAAAAGCATTTAAGTAGAGATGACGCATCCAGTCCCAGAGAGCACAACGCCATCTCCCCCACTCGCAAGTAGAAGGGGACAGAGAGATCATCTACTATCAAGTAGATGGTACCATGCCTCCACGAGTCCAACCTCATTTGCACGGATGCCGGCGCCAAGAAAAGCCAACACCGGCAGGGCATTCCGTGCTCCCGTGGTACCATTTTTGGATACAGCTGAACCAGCCTTGCTCCGAGGCCCAGAATGGTCGCGGGTCCGTAGTGGCAGCCACCCCAGGGGCAACAACACTACCAGGCCGCTACGGTTTCGGCTCTCCTTCATGAGATATATAGTTTATTTGTGTTGCACAATTCAAGTTTATGCTATGAAGGCTGGCGTACCCAGTCCTTCACGGCTCCACGCCAGCCCTCGCCCACCAGAAAAGAAAGAAAAGAAAATTTCATAACTACCATCCAGCAGTGATACTAACCCCCACGAGTCCAACTTCAAGTCGCACGGGCGCTGGAGTAAACCCCCGGCAGGGCTTCCTATGCTCCCGTGGTAACATGGTACATGGCCCTCCGCCCACCTTAAAAGCCTCGACTGGTCTCTGATGATTATGATCACAACTATAGAACTTGTTCAGTGGGGGGGGGAGACGTTAATAAAATAATAATGCCTTGATTATAATATACCGTAATATGACAAATTGTTATAATGTGTTAACAATAATTTTTGTACAATTCTCGGGATTAATAATAAATTACGACGTGCAAATTTCATACGGAAAAATTATTTTTAGGTGTTAGACGTCAGACGGTTAAGCTAATAAGAACGTAAACATAGAAAAATCAACGTACTTACTTTATTTATGTGCAAATAAGTACGGTATATAAACAAAATTTCTTACATAAAATGGGGTAATTGATTTATAATGAAAAATATATTTTAAAAACATTTGGTGCCCCAAGCGGTCACCCATCCAAGTACTAACAACGCCCATTGTTGCTTGACTTCGGTGATCGGACAAATGAAAATAAGAATGCGATTTTTTCCCTTTGAAAATGTTATGATTAGCGATTTAAAAACAAAACACTCACACCGGCCTGAGCACCGATGACGTGTAAGAGTGGAGGGAGCTAAAAACCTTGAGAACAGAACAGAACGACAATCGTACTGTATTTAGCAGTTAAAAAAAAAACAAACACGTTGAAATAGCCGATTACAGCGCATCTATCAGAGTTTTCTAGAACTGCGACAGCATTAACGAAATATTATAATTTCAATACTTATTCACACTTTTCTCGTGATTAACTTTAAAGCATTCCAATTACAATGATGTTAAAACTTATAGAACTACAAGGCTGGACGGCCACCAAATACGGAGGAAAGCACTGAGCTGAGCGGAGTGAAGTTGAACGTCAACCGGAAGCGGAGTTCAGTCAGTTTGAAGAACGCCGTTTTATCTAAATTTTAGGCCTAATTTAACGGATTCTAGAAATTATTATGTTTAAAAACCGAGAAAAATAAATTTGGAGGCGTGGCCAATTTGGTGGGGGAAAAAGAGTCAGCTTGAAACCGAACCAAGACAGAGTCGAAGTTGTGCGGAGCGGAATTCAGCTCCGCTTGATTCCGCTCAGTTCCGTTATGCTTTTAGTGGCCGTACGTAGATTAAAAAACAATAGGTTAGGTTTTGAATGCGTAGTCCGCTTCGCTCAGCGTAACTCCGCTCCGCATTCAGCGGCCGCTCTGTCTAAATTAGCGGTACAATTTTTTCAAATTACCGCGAAATGCGAAAATGAATCTGTCCAAAATAGGGAGTTAATTTTTGTTGTATCGTAAATAAAAAAATGTTAATTTATTCCGATTTTTAGAATAATACGATAGTGTAATAATTTTTTTTTTGAAAAGTGCTGGGTGAAAAATTATCGTGACGTTTGGAAATTTGCCTCCACACATCAACGAGACTGTCGCGCACAATATTTATAACCGTATAGTGGAAATCATACTTCGACTACTCTACTCAAGTTCAATATCTTTTACAACTGGCACGCCTTAGATATCTAATCAAAGTTAATGTTTACTTTGTGATTATTCTATCTCGCAAGAAGAGCGTTTAGAGGTTACTGTTCTAGGCTAGAGTCAAAGAAATGGTGTTACTATTCCGTCTTATTTTAATGTCACCGCACGTTGAGAGTCCGTAAGCATATTAACAGCGACTATATGTAATCGACTAAACAACACAGGAACTGAGTTACGTAACCTAGTTCCGCTTATTCAGACCTAAAACGTCCACGCTGAATTCCCGCTTCTCTCCCGGCTTTCAAACAGCCTACGCCTGCGAACCTAGTTCACAATGTCAACCAATACTCGCTTCTGATTGGTTAACAGTGCTCGCGTACCTCGAGTCTATAGAACGCTAGATTATAGGCATTATTGCCGGCGCACCTCCTCGAATCTCTCGTACATAAAAGCTTTAATCCTGATTGGCGCGTTGTTTCTCTGATTTTAACAATGGATTTCTGAGAAATTATGGTTCTCGCTATAATTTCAGTATAAACAGAGGTCGAAAATCGTTGTTCGGCAGAACGTCGAGGAGGACCACCCACTACAGAACATCTTGCAGCCTACCAACTCCAGGACCAACTGTACAAGACGCCACAACTGGTTCGGGAATAAATATGAGGAATAAGGCCAACTTTAATGCATTCATGAACGTCTTACTCACCATTCCGAATAGGAGGACAACAACGCCTAAACAACATATTAACTGAGTTATACAACCTAGTTTCGCATACTGATACCTAAACAACCGCGCTAAAAATCCCCGAACTTCTCTCGGCTTGGGAACAGCTGAAGCCTGCGAAACCTAATTCACTCCCGTCAACCAATACTCACTTCCGATTGGTTCGCAGTGCACGCATATCTATACTACGCTAGATTAATACATTTCGGTCCAGACATTTCGGCCTGTGGGAGGTGATCCTCGCATCTCCCGTTTACAACAGCTTCATTCTGATTGGTGCGTTTTTTTTCTAGTTTTAACAATGGAATTCTGAGAAATTATGGTTACCGCCATAATTTCGAGTATATATACAGATCGAAAATCGTTGTTCGGTAGAACATCGTGGAGGACCAACCCCACAGAAGTACACGCAACCTAGCAACACCCGGCCCAACTGTGAAAGACACCACAACTTCCTCGAGAGGAAACATGAGGGATCCGGACAACTCTAAACACGAAGCGAATTTATTTCACTATTCCGAACCGGAAGTGCTTGTATATATTTATTATTTATTATTTGCGCATAGACCCTATTGGATCACGCAAAGCACTGCGACTCATGTCTTGTTCCTTCTAATCCTCCCCACCTCCCTCATCCTGTCCCCATGGATCCTCTTCCGCTCCTCCGTCCATTTTACCCCTGCTCTCTTTGGGATTTCATTCTCTGGGACCTTCCAACTGAGCATCTTTCTCCTGTATGCGTGTCTATCTTCAACATCTGTTGAGTCTATTCTTGCGTCATGTAGGTCTATTCTGACTTGTGCGATCCACGACGTTGTTGATTTGACACCTTGTATATACTTAAGGATTCTGTTGGCAAGTCTCGTTGTTGGGAGTCTACTGATGTGTCCATAGAACCGAAGCCTTCTTCTTCTGATATCTGCTGCCAGGTTCGATATCTTCTCTGTGGTCTTTCGGGAGTGCAACCTGTATCCATCTTCTGTTAATCTCTGGCCAAGGATCTTCCTCAAGATTTTGCGTTCTTCCTTCAAAATACCCCCGTGGCAGTTGCTGATCTGCTATCGGGGGCCGCCCCTGGCGATGGGGATGCTCGCCAATTTCGGTTGGAGGGCACTGGGGAAATAAAATACCCAGGGTGGACAAAAATCAGTGAAGTGGTCAACGGTCTCAATGGCGGATGAAGATGTATTTCTCAACGGCAAAGAGGGCGGAGGAACCAAGAAAACCAAAATCCGGAGTGTGTCTGTAGTGGCAACCACCGACAACCTGGTCAGCGTCTGTTCATCAAGAGGATGCGGCTGTACGTAACGCTCCAGGAACTAACAATCCCTGGTTCTAAAAATCCCAGTGGAAACACTGGACCTTCAAGATTACAAGCTTGTATATATATATATATATATATATATAAGTGTATATATATATAAATTTTCAAAACCCATAAAAACGTAATGTAGAAGTCCGGAACGGCGTTCGAGTTTAGGTTCGGGGCTTGGTTCTTACTATAATGGCCGCTATAATAGCTCATTTTCCAACTGAAATTCGCTAATTACTTTCTTGAACTTTTCTGAGAATTATTTTAATGCATTAACGATTCAGTGTCAGTTGTACAATTCTTTTTAATGAAGTAAAACCATAGTCTATCGACAGTCAAAACATTACAGTACTTTTTGGTGTGAAACTTTGTGCTAATTTTTTTTAATAATAGCCCACATTGGAGCACACACAGTCAATTTAATTAAGTCTTGTGGTTTTTCTGCGTTTTTCCCAGTATTTTTTTAATCTAATTGATCTCTGAAGTCTGAGTTCTTCCGAATATACTACGTTTCGTGGACGTTTCTCCCTAAACTGTAATTGGGTTTCCTGACTTTTTAAGATCGCTTTTTGTGCTAATATAATGTTTGTGCTAATTTATTATATACAAACATTATATTTTAGTAAACATTATATTTACTTGGCAGTACCCGCACTGTGTTGCCTGAGAAAATATAATAAACTTCCGAGATAATAAATTACAATTGTTCTCTTTTTGATTCTAAGTTGAGATAATTAAGAAAAAAGACACTAGATTACGCCAGGTGTAATTTTCAGTTAAAAAATCTACAAACTTTAAATCCGGCCTCGAGTGTTTCCGACCTACTTCTGCGCACTTACGTTAAAGTTTCAGATATGTGCGTGGTATAGATTTGGCTGTACATCGCACGCGCACGCACGCGCGCGCGCAATATAGATTTTCTTTGCAAATAACTGTAATAAAATTATAATAAAGTAATGTATTTGACCCTACCAGATGTTATCCGCCTCGGTGGCCTAGTTGATAGCGTACTGGTCTTTCACCCCGAGGACCCGGGTTCGATTCCCGGCCAGTGCTTGGAATTTTCATACGCTATAAATCATCTCATCGTCTACATTAGCCCAAGTGTGCACAATAGACGGACGTTAAAAAAAAACCTACCAGATGTTTAGAAAATTTTCTTTGAAAAATGAGCTATTGGGGCGGCCATCATGTTAAAACCCAAACCCGAGGTATGCGTGAATTTCAAATCATTAAGAAATTCATAATATTAATGGTTTTTTTTTCCGAAAAGCTGTTATCACAGCTCTAATCAGAGTCAAAAACTGCATATATCAGGGTTTTGAATTTTCGAAGTCAATTTTTAATTTATACGCAGGTCTTGGTTCATTTTTGTATTTTTAATGACATTTGGTAATGCAGAATACTAAAGATTTCAACGCTTATTATGACGGATGGTGAAATCAGAATTTCGAAAAGATTGAAAGACAAAATAGTTTGGAAATTCATTTCTACTGAGTCAGCGAAACAGCTGATACTCTAAGGATTAATTCTTTCTTTGGTAGAACTTGGAAAAATCTTACAAATAAAATTAAAGTATACAAATTAAAAATTATTTCATCTACTTCACGACTGAAATTTAATAAAGTATCTGTTCACTCACCACACAGTACTGTCTATATCCTCTTTAATTATTACTAAACTACACTTAACAGAATTAATTTTTTTCGAAAGTATATTTGACCAAAATTAACAGAGCACAAGAAAATACAGTGCAATTCTTTTTCCGCACAAAAGGGAAATGTGCAAAATTTATAAATTAATGCTCTTAATTAAGTCGTTTATCTCCATTAGTGATAAAAAGGTTAAATTGTTTTCTATTTCGAACCAAGAAGATAACACAGAGCTTTAGGTTGATTGTTTCAAGGTTACAAAAGCTGATTTCAAAATAAAATATTCTATTGAATTTTATTGTATTTCTTAGAAATAAAATGTCCATAATATTTTATCTCATTTAAATACTGTTTTTGAAATATTTTTTAAAATTTAAATACAGTATATAAAGCAGTGACGAAAAGTATTACTGAAATGCTGAAATGGATTTAGATTTGTTGTGTTTGTAAAGAATGTGAATTGTGCCTTGTGGGTATGCAACTAGTGATACACTTCTGTATGTGGTACTGTATTCAGGAACAAAGCTAGGTCTGTTTCAGCTCGTAAGTTCCGCATTTGCTTTGTGTATTTGTTTTGGCAAAACGCATTCACCGATTGTTTTGAAATTCCGTACGCAGGCACCTTGTATAACGCCCGAATGACGTGTAAGATTTTTCCCGAATTCACTTCCGTTTAAAGATAGCGACTTTAATTTACAAATTGTGTACGCAGTTTTAGACAAACGCATTGACCGATTTGTTTGAAATTTGGTACGGAAGTACTTTGTATAAAGCCCAAATGACGTATATGTAAGACTTCCCCCCATTTACTTCTGTTTCAAGATGGCGGCCTCTGATTTGCAATGACTAGTGCACGCAGTTTTAGACAAACGCTTGACCGATTTGTTTGAAATTTGGTACGGAAGTACTTTGTATAAAGGCCAAATGAAGTATGTTTAAGACTTTCCCCCCCATTTATTTCTGTTTCAAGATGGCGGCCTCTGATTGCAATGACTAGTGCAGGCAGTTGTAGCCAAACGCATTGACCGATGTTTGAAATTTGGTACAGAGGTACTTTGTATAAAGGCCAAATGAAGTATATTTAAGACTTTCCCCCCCCCATTTATTTCTGTTTCAAGATGGCGGCCTCTGATTGCAATGACTAGTGCAGGCAGTTGTAGCCAAACGCATTGACCGATGTTTGAAATTTGGTACAGAGGTACTTTGTATAAAGGCCAAATGAAGTATGTTTAAGACTTCCCCCCCCCATTTATTTCTGTTTCAAGATGGCGGCCTCTGATTGCAATGACTAGTGCACACAGTTTTAGCCAAACGCATTGACCGATTTGTTTGAAATTTGGTACGGAAGTACTATGTATAAAACCCAAATGACGTATGTTTAAGACTTCCCCCCCTTTAATTCTGTTTCAAGATGGCGGCCTCTGATTTTCAATGACTAGTGTACGTTTTAACCAAACGCATTGACCGATGTTTGAAATTTGGTACGGAGGTACTTTGTATAAAGGCCAAATGACATATGTTTAAGACTTTTCCCCATTTACTTCTGTTTCAAGATGGCGGCCTCTGATTGGCAATGACTAGTGTACGTTTTAACCAAACGCATTGACCGATGTTTGAAATTTGGTACGGGAGTATTTTGTATAAAGGCCAAATGACGTATGTTTAAGACTTCCCCCCCATTTAATTCTGTTTCAAGATGGCGGCCTCTGATTGGCAATGACTAGTGTACGTTTTAACCAAACGCATTGACCGATGTTTGAAATTTGGTACGGGAGTATTTTGTATAAAGGCCAAATGACATATGTTTAAGACTTTCCCCCATTTACTTCTGTTTCAAGATGGTGGCCTCTGATTTCCAATGACTAGTGCACGCAGTTTTAGACAAACGCTTGACCGATTTGTTTGAAATTTGGTACGGAAGTACTTCGTATAACAGCCAAATGACGTATGTTTAAGACTTTCTCCCATTTAATTCTGTTTCAAGATGGCGGCCTCTGATTGGCAATGACTAATGCACGCAGTTTTAGCCAAACGCATTGACCGACTTGTTTGAAATTTAGTACGGAGGTACTTTGTATAAAGCCCAAATGACGTATATGTAAGACTTCCCCCCATTTAATTATGTTTCAAAATGGCGGCCTTTGATTTGCAATGAATATTGTACTCAGTTTTAGCCAAATGCTTTGACAGATTGTTTTGAAATTTGGTACCAAGTTGTCTTGTATAAATCCCGAAAGACGTTTGTGTACAATTTTTTGTTATTTATTTATTGTGTGTGTGTGTGTGTGTGTGTGTGTGTGTGTGTGTGTGTGTGTGCGCGCGCGCGCGCGTTTTAGCATGTTTAAATTTACAATTTTAGTCTGAATTGAATCAAACATGGAACGAAAATTGATATTGGTGGCCATTTTAAAGCCTTAATAATTTATAACAGTGTTATTTTAAAGCTTTTGTAAAGTTTGTTATAAAAAAACCATTAGTTTCAAAGCTGCGGGCATTGAAAATTATGAGAAAATCAAAAAATATTTTTATTCGACAGTCTTTTAAAAATGTGACTTCACTGTCTTGATTAGCGTTAAAAACTGCATAAATTAGTATTTTATTTGTCGTATTCCGTTGAAATTAAGAAATTTATTTTGAGGGCGGTCAGGGTCTGGTTTGGTTTATGAAGATCTAATGCTGATTATAATTGTGAAATTAGAACTTTAAAAAGGTTGAGATAAAAAAACTAACTTGGAAATTCGCTCCCATCAGGTCAGCAAGACAGGTGCGTGCTGTGATTATATAAGTTTTAGTGATCCCGGGTCGTATATCACTAGTATTTAATATTTTACGCTACCCTGAAGAGATATGGGTATTCAAATTCAGTCCCCTGTGATTAGAATTTTAGTAACACTCGATTTTTGTCAATAACTCTATTTTGGAGATACACGAGGTGTGTTCAGAAAGTATCGAGAATTTTAATTTTTTGAACAAAATATTTATTTATTCTTTTATATTGATGTTGTTGCCTTCAAAATAGTCCCCATTGGAGATTATGCACTTGTGCCAGCGCTTCTTCCAATCCTCGAAACACTTCTCAAACTCGATCTTTCAAATAGCCTTTAGTTCTTTCAGCGATGTGCTTTTAATGTCATCTACGGCTGTAAAACGACGGCACTTTAAGGTTCTCTTTATTTTTGGAAATAGGAAAAAGTCCGGAGCCATGTCTGGCGAATATGGAGGCTGGGGCATCGTTACAGTACTGTTTTTGGCCAAAAATTCACGAACAAGCAATGAAGTGTGAGCTGGTGTATTATCGTGCTGCAAAAGTTATGAATTGTTTTTCCACAGATCCGGGCGTTTTTTTCGGATCGCTTCACACAAACGGCGTTGAACTTATAGGTAGTACTCCTTATTGACCGTTTCATCTGGTGGCAAGAATTCATGATGCACTATGCCATTAATATCGAAGAACACAGTGAGCATAACCTTCACGTTCGACCGCACTTTTCGAGCCTTTTTCGGTCTTGGCAAGCCAGAATGCATCCACTGGGATGATTGAGCCTTAGTTTAGACGTCATATCCGTAAACCCATGTTTCGTCACCTGTTATAATACGTTTCAGTAATTCTGCATCGTCGTTGACTTCATTTAGTGACTCCTGAGCAACTTCCATTCGCCGCTGTTTTTGTTCAAAATTCAATAATTTTGGAACGAACCTTGCTGCCACACGTTTCGTACACAAAACACTGGAAACAATGTCATGACATGATCCAATCGATATGCCAACATCATCAGCGACCTCTCTAATTGTGATTCGGCGATTGTTTATAACCATTTCTTTCACTTTATCCACGTTTTCATCGGTTGTTGATGTGCTGGGGCGTCCAGGGCGTTCGTCATCTTCAACGTCTTCACGGCCTTCTTGGAAACGCTTATACCATTCGTAAATTGTTGCTTTACTCATAGCAGACTCACCATAGGCCTTTGTTAACATTTAACACACTTTGTTACACTTTATTCCACTTTTCACGCAAAATTTGGTACAAATTCTTTGATCCATTTCTTTTAACAAACGAAAATCGCCGAGCTCATAAAAACACGTCTAACCTTAGTGGCTGTCACAGACAAAGTCAACAATGAAACCAGCTTAAAGTATTATCTTACTTCGAGGGCATGTATACCAACATAATAAAAAAAAAATTTTGACAATCGGCTCGCCAAGCCCGCGAAATTTAAAAATTCTCGTTAATTTCTGAACACAACTCGTATATTCTTGTTATGTTAATTTTCATACTTAATGAATGTATTTTAGCGAAATTTGATCAAAACAGTTTGAGATCGATTCTGAGAAAAACAAGTTTTTTAAATGTTTCAAAACTCTTTGACACAAAAAGTATTGAAAACATTTTAGGAAATATACTTAGTCAAATGTCATCAAAGTCGGTCATTTGATTACTCCTTATCTATGTGCATAAATACACACTGCAAAAACTACTTTTTCCACTCATGTAAGTAGATACGATTATATCCATCAAAATTTTAACGTAATCTTTTCACGATCATCAAATATGTCACTATACTTCGTATAATTCAAAAGTACTGTACATATAAAATGTATAGTTAAAACCGGCAATTGAAATAATCAGGTCTGCTCAACATTTGACATTGTTGGAATTTTCATAACTGAAGTTTAAAACATGTAATGTGCTGCGCTCTCGTGTTGATTGTATTTAACTAGTTACATTATATTTTTGAAGGTTTATTTTGGGAGTCCTGCCTTTGGTGCTGCTATCTGGGACCATCTCTGGTAATACGTTTATAATTGCGACGTTGTATTACAATTTGCTTATCAGTAAGAATAACGGCAAAACATATTTTAATTGTTAGGAGAAAATTACAATTTTAGTAAAATAAGCTTTGTGAACAAAAATAACCAATTTTTTGTAATATTCTATAGAATTTTTGAATAAATTAAAAAAATAATAAAAACATGTAGGTCTACGGTATTCCATCGTCCTGTTAAAGCCAATAATTTAAAAACTAAAACTAATAAAGTTGTATAACTGTTATTTAACACTTGCTCCAACTCCATCATATTTAATACTACAGTATTTAAAATAAGTTTCAATATATCGAAGCATAACAGACGCCTAATACAGTAAATTAATTCTTTCATGCATGCATTATAAGTTTAGCAGACGACCTTCAGAATATAATCAAGTTCTCTACGTGAGTCAGCTGATTTTATTTAATAGTTGTGTTGTTTACTGTTCAGTTGTGTAGATTTATTTTTTGTTGGGTACATGTCAGTATTGCTCATTGCAGATGTTAATGGTGTAATTGTGGTTGTTAGTTCAAGCAGGAAATAAGATCAGGTTTTTCCTTATCTTTCATTATGTTTTGTTGATTCATATGTTGTATAGTAGGAGACACCTTAAGAGATTGTAAGTTTAAATATTTAAATTTATGCCCTTACTAATAATATATATTATCAGTTAATTATTTGTTTATCTGTTAGTTGTTATGTTTTTTAAAAACATAACTGTAATTTGGTATTTAGTTATCTAATTTATCAAATAGTTATTAGAAAGACCATTTTCCTCCTCATGCCAAAAATAACAGAAGAAAATAATCCAACATAATTTAAGGTACCTTTGTATAGTTTTATTATTGATTGGTAACAGTTCAGGACAGTGTGATATTTTAATAAATGTGACATTAAATTTTGTTGATTTATTGCAAACATTTTTCATTATAATCAGAATAAAGTAGATTTTAAAAAAAACTCTGATAACAGTGGTCACGCTATTCTCCATAAGTACCAAATAGTTTTCTTAATTTTCTTAACTTTTTTGCTAAAATGCCTCATTACATAGGGAAAAGTTATGATACAAAATATAAAAGTAGGGAAACTACAGGAAGTTTGGAAAATAAAAGTTATCCACATAACCTCAGAATTACTATTGCGTAAAATCACCATAAAGCCATTTAATGTATTTTTCATAACAAAAACGATTAATTAAATGTGTATTATTAATATGAACACAACAGTAACTTTTTTTTTGAAATACCTACGAACCTAACACTGTTGCATGTAAAGATCCTAATATGGTTGTGTGTAAAAACCATAAACACGGTTTTTTTATGATAGTCCCAACCTAAACTGAACTTTTTTTTAAAATACTTCAGGACCTGACACTGTTGTGTGTAAAGATCCTAACATGGTTGTGTGTAAAAAAAATACGGTTTTGTATGGTAGTCCCAACCTAAACTGAACTTTTAAATTATAATGACCACTGATATTTGAAAATTTAATTTTCCCCCTAGAATTTACATCTTCTTGAATATAATGTTTTATATTATATGAAAATTTGTTATCATTTTCAGAAAATTAACACTGTAGTGATTTTGTATTATTGAATTTTCCTTAGCTATTATAAGCAAACTTTTTGTTTATTGACCAAGATTGTTATTTTAGTGACTCTGTTTATTAAAAGTACATGCTCACAATAGATCATTCAAAATACTTCAGTTTTTTAAAACATAGGTTAAATATTTTGTTAAAACATATGCTAAAAGTAAATGTTTTGTAAATCATATAATTAAGGTGGATATTTTTCCTCAACCACCTTGGCTATGGCCGACTTTCAACTTGTTCTTTGTTTGTTATATATTAATCAGAATGTTTGATTAAAAAAAAACTGGCTAACCTGACATGGTTTTGTGTGGAATATAGACTTGTGTATTATTTATGCAGTGAGTAATTTAAATAATGTTTTTTTTTATAAATAAAAACATCACTTTGAGTGATTTAAATAATTTTTATTAAGTCTTACCTACTTACATTGGATTGCTGATTTTTTATAAATTGTTACTTCTTTAGTTTTTGAAAGCCCCAAATTTTTTTACACTTGTATATTCATGAAAACCTAAATTTTAATGAAAATAAGTAAACATTTCAAGTATCGATGATGTTTACAGTAAATAGGCTAGTACCATAAACTAGTCAATGTGCACTAAACTGTGTTCTCTGTGGTTTGTCTGCTTATTAAATACAAATCTGATCCTAGTTTTAAAACTAACCTAAGAATTGATTCCACAATACTGTTGATTTAACCATTGAATAATATGTATTTACATGGTGTTACACAATAAAGTTATTTCAAATATCAGAATTGTTTTACTCCACCCAATGTAATGTAAGGATCATACTACTTTTCTTTAGGAACAGAAAAAAAACAAACAATTTTGAATAAAGTCTTGAGTTTCTCTCACAATAATTTATTGTTGTTTCAGATTATGGTGCTAAAGAATATTTTCGTATTGCCTGGTCAACTTGTTCATTTAAAAAATATTAAAAGATACCATAGTACATGTTCTACAAAACTTTTAAAGCAAACAAATTGGAAAAATATTAAAACAGTTTGGAGTTATCATCAAAGAAGGAATATCGAAACTCAGGATGCTAATATTGTCAAATCTCCATACACAGATGTAGAGCTTCCTAATATTTCACTTCCAGAATTGTTTTCCGAGAGGATCGAAAAATTCTCAAAATATGTGGCTATTGTAAGTAATTTAACCTTAACATATTACTATTTTTACTTTAAGAGACGTATATCAGG
The DNA here is from genome assembly GCA_022606455.1 of Callitettix versicolor. NCBI lineage: Eukaryota > Metazoa > Arthropoda > Insecta > Hemiptera > Cercopidae > Callitettix > Callitettix versicolor. Next base: position 96,935,392 of record CM040185.1, read on the forward strand.
TTTTTAAAGTGTTTCATGATTATTCAGTTTTGGAATGATTGTATTACCTCTTGCATAGTCCATAAGTTTATTTAGTTTTTCTTGGAGCTATACATTAAACATGTTCACTTCACTATTTTTTTTTATTAATGTGAATGTTTTTCTCATACTAAGTTTATTGAAATAGAAACAATCTAGGACTTTATTACAGTGTCTTATAATAAAAAAAATCTTGCTAATTCTACCGAACTGTCTGAATGACAAAGATAAGACTATCAAACTTGAAAAAAAAAAAAAAAAAAAAAAAAAAAAATTAAATATGAACAACATTAACATATTTAAGATTTTCTTAATGAATTAAGACAACAAATTAAAGACAGTTAAAAAAATTGTGACAATAAATTAAATATTTAAGGGTATTAAAATCTATCAAAACGAGACAATCTTATTTTTGGAGAAGCAAGCTGTTTTAAAGGTATGTAAATGCTATTTCAAAGCATAAATGTGTTTTTCAAACATTTCTTTATTGTTTAAACTGTCATATTGACCATGCCAGTATTATTTATTACCGATAATATACATTGTAAAAAAATAATTAAATTTATCTGTTTATTAATTGGAATGATTGATAATAATATTGAGTTGTTATCATACGGTAATTAAACCAGAAGCCTTATATGCAGCTGAAACATTATCTCTCACAACCCAGGGCCCACTTGAAAGGCTGGAGATTAAAGAAAAAAAGATATTACGAAAAATCTTAGGCCCCAAATTCCGTAACAACCAAGTACTTCACATCAGGAATGAAACTCTTTACCAAAAAAACTGAAACACTATCAGACACAATAAGAAAAACGAGAATTGATTTTTATGGGCACATCCTCCGAATTGACAAAAATAGACTAACCAAAAAAATATTTGACTACTTTCACAATAAGAGAGCCAAACCACTTTGGTTTATAGAAACAGAGAAAGACACAACAGAACTACAAATCACTGACACTATGCTCATGGACAGAACAGCCAAAACAATAACCAAGGACAAAAAACAACGGTTCCAAGGCAAAGTCAAATCCAAGCGAACGATCCAAATCTCTGACGAAGAAAGAAAAGCAAGATCACAACGAATGAAGCAATACTGGGCTATGAGGAAGGCACAGAACGTTAAAAAGTGATTGATTTGGTGTACCCCAAAGTTGGGTGAAACAAATAAAGAGAAAGAATATTGAGTTGTGGACTGTAATTGTTGAAACCATAAAGACTCCTCTTAGGTTAGATTGGTATGGTCTTATAATTTTTTAAGAGGTTAATTTTTAAAGTAGTATAGAGATCTAAATGTTGAATTATTAGGTCTTTAGGAACAGTGATAATAACAGTTATAAATGTTTATTGTGATAGTAGGACTTGTACAATACAACTTAAAAACGCAGTGTCTAGACATTAAGTTTGGACATTTTACTACCAGGTATGTTTCAGCTAATGTCGTAACTACTTCTAGACATTGTGTCATACCTGGTGGATTTGCCGTAGCTGCTCAAAAGGTAGTTTGTGTGCTCACTTTACTGTATCCGTAAATGTTAAAATTTGAATAATGGACATATTTTTTTGAGAAACTAACACATTGCTCTTAGAGGACATACGAATACAGTTTTATTGTTACCACAAGTAATATTGAAATTGGTTTTTTGATTAAAAAGTTTGGAAATTTTGTGTCATTGGTGATTTTAATCCATATTTAACTGTATCTGTCATTTACTGGCTAAGGTAAGGCACGGGTCAGTCTGTTGTGTCTGAACTACACACCTCAAGGTTGTTAGTTCTTGCTGTAGTTACTGCAGTTTTTTTTACCTTTACCGTTAACATTGATCTCTAATTGTCATTGGTCTAACTCGTGTAAAGTATGAATGTCAAGCGACAGAAACAATCAAAAAATATATACTGTTTTAGTAATTCCATTTTGGACGTTTCTTGTTCAAGCAATGGATGCAATGTCTAAATCAGGGGTTCTCAACCTTTCTTCTGCTTTGACCCCATAAATAATTTTTTTTATTTCGTAGACCCCTATTAGGTTACAATGTCTTGCACAAATATCACCGCAAATAAAGCTTTTATTAGGAGCAATTCAGTAATACAGTTTTCTTATAAATAATTTATATTTTGTATTATAGATATACATTAAAGATATAATTATGTTTATAGAAACAGAAATTTAATTAAAATATAAATCACATAATTCATGTAATCATATAAATACGTAAAATTTTAATGAGATGGTTGCGGTTGATGTCCTTCGATTATCTTACTTATATCCAGGGTAATGTTTGTTAATATTAATCGTAAATCACCACGTTCTGATATCATGAATCTATTTCTCGTGTTTTGCAATAAATTATTTACATAGCTAAATCTTGCCTCAACCAAGTAAGAACTAGGAAATGCTAACAATCGTGGTTCGCTGATACATGTTAACCTGACGTATTTTGTGCGAATGCCTTTGCAACTCTAAAATTCGGCATATCTACTTGTTTGAAAGATGATTTTGAGTTCCAGTTCAATCTTTAAAGATCATTAAAGATCTTTAACGATCTTTAAGTTCAATCAGTTCTTCTTGTAGTGAAAAATCAGTAGCAATATCAGTGTCAATATTTGCAAATAAAAAAAAGATTTTTTTTTTACCGTTTTCATTTTTTATGAAGTGTGAGTTAAGGGGTTAAAATGGAATTTATTTCATCGACCTCCCGAATTCAATCAACCTAGCCCCGTTGAGAACCCCTTGTCTAGATACGGCATTTGAAAGTTATGTATAACAGCTTAAAGTTAAGTTATTTAAAAAAAAATACTATAGTTCAGGCCGTTTTCATTTTTTATGAAGCGTAAATTAAGGAGTTAACATGGATTTTATTTCATCGACCTCCCGAATTCAATCAACCTAGCCCCGTTGAGAACCCCTTGTCTAGATACGGCATTTGTAAGTTATGTGTAACAGCTTAAAGTTATGTTATTTAAAAAAAAATACTATAGTTCAGGCCGTTTTCATTTTTTATGAAGCGTGAATTAAGGAGTTAACATGGATTTTATTTCATCGACCTCCCGAATTCAATCAACCTAGCCCCATTGAGAACCCCTTGTCTAGATACGGCATTTGGAAGTTATGTATAACAGCTTAAAGTTATGTTATTTCAAAAAAAAATTATTATAGTTCCGTTAAATACTTTATTAAAGGCCTATTTTTTCAATTGAAAAAAACTTCTTTTTTAAGTTAGACTTTTAAGCTTTGATAATACACTATTATAAAATGTAAACAAAATGTAAGTGTTTAGTATTTTTACATAAAACATGAGAATTTTTTGTTTGTTTGTTTTTTTTTTTTTGTGTTTAACGTCTGACTATTGTGCACACTTGGGCTAATGCAGACGATGGGATGATTTATAGCGTATGAAAATGCCAAGCCCTGGCCGGGAATCGAACCCGGGTCCTCGGGGTGAAAGCCCAGTACGCTATCAACTAGGCCACTGAGGCGTAGATATAGTGTTTTATAAATATTTTATGTAGCCTACATTGGTAGTCATTATATAGCCGCCTCGGTGGCCTAGTGGATAGCGTACTAGGCTTTCACCCTGAGGACCCGGGTTCGATTCCTGGTCAGGGCTTGGCATTTTCATACGCTATAAATCATCCCATCGTCTGCATTAGCCCAAGTGTGCACAATAGTCGGACGTTAAACAAAAAAAAAAAAAAAAAAATGGTAGTCATTATGTTGTACTGTTTTTAATTAAACACTAGCTGGCTAATTTTTAACTTTAAGGAATGCGGTATTACTGGCCGAAAATACACGTTTTCCCAGTTACAAAAACTGAGTCACAAATTTGCAGTATCGCTTTTGAAATCTGGACTGAAGCCAGGACAAGTTGTGGGAATTATTACTGAAAATAATCCTGAGTTCGCAGTCGTTACCTTGGGATGTTTGGAAGCTGGTCTAGTGATCACTACAATAAATAATGCTTATAGAGCAGGTAAAGTTAAGATATCATTCTCATAAAAACGTAAAGTGCTTCAAAAAAGTTTGTTGTTAATGGCAAACAACATATAGGATTAACTCATTAGTTTTTTGGCAGCCCAACATAATTTTGAAAATTTCTTTAATGTTTGATGTTGATGAGCTTTGGCTATTCTAAAAGATGTTCCTTGTTCATTGGTTCAGCTTGCTGGGAAGCAATGTTGCATTGATTTTTAAAATGGCAACACCAATGTTCATGACGAGGACCGCTGTGTTAGGCGTGTTCATTGTGACTGATGAAAATTCGTGAAAATCCATAATTTCATACAGCAAACCCTGTGAAATTTGGGGGGGAGAAATGCAGTTTCCTAATCGTGAAAAGGTAATTTTCACGAATTTTGTCGTAGATTTTCAACACCAGTTCATCAGTCACAATGATAGCCCTATACACAGCGGTCCTAATCGTGAACATTGGTATGGCCATTTTTAAAATCTCACTGGTTTTTTATTCATTATTCCTTGTTGGCCAACACATCACAAAGTTGGCGGTAAATTTCAATAGATGTGTTTTTTTAAATTTTTTATCAACAATACCTAATCACAGAACGGCACCTCATAAGTGGTGGGATTTTCTATTGCAGCTCAAAGTTTATCATGTCACAGAGAGCAAAGTAAAAGTGATACAATAGTCAAGCTCAGGCTACCACAGCTGGATGCGCACTGAGTGTAGAAATGTTGTGACACACTCCAAGATGGCGGGCTCTAGCTCCGTCCATTGCCACGGTAGGCCAAAACGTCTGTTACTTTCTGAACAGCCCTTGTATATGTAGTGTCAAGAATATATAAAATCAATAGTATCACAAAACAAAAGTAGGCTTATTGGTTTTGTTTAATATATTAAGGATTACTGCTGTTCTGGAAAAAGTGAATGTGAATATGCAGTGTCCAAAACAGTAAACATTATGGTAAGAGCAGTCAAAACAAGTAAGGAAAAAACTTATAATGCTTGAAATGTAACTATGTTTGTTATTCATAAAATGAATAATTAAGTACAAAAAATCCAAATAAACATAAATTACCGGATTAATTTTTGTTTTTTGAATGCTACGCTACAAAACAAAGATATTTACAGTGTTCCTTGTTACATTCAGGGCATTCCAGTATGCTGTCTTTTTTTTGGTCTTGTTCATTTATTTGCACAGAAGAAACATTTTTTTTGTCTCGTCAGGTTCCTGGGTCGGTTGCGTATAAGTGTGTACTGTCAGACACAGTAACTGTTGCTTGGCTGTATTTTGTAGCATTTTTCGTGTGAATATTGCGATCGAAAGAACATGTGAACACGTTTGTCACAGTTATTTTAATAATATTTATTTAAATATTCTACAGAGGTTTTTTTGGGCCTTTTAATGTGCTGGGCATTTTATATTGTGGTTGCTAACTTAACCTAAAAAAGACTATATTAAAAAAAGAAATCAACAGGCGTAGGGCCTTGTTAAAACGCAGTCTTGTGTGGTCGCATTGTTTGCACTGCACTGAGTAACGGCTTTGTCTGCCATTTATAATAGGTTATTTTGGTGCCTTAAATTTTATGAAACATTGAAATTGTGACTCCTTAGATATTGTTATGTATATTTTCATTGTAGATTTTTCTGATTTTTTTTTTAACAGATCAAAATTTTATTAAAAAAAAATTGACCAATAACATTTCATTTGGACTTTTTTTAAAGAATATATGTGGTGTTAAAAAAGTTCCAGCTGCTATTTTATAGGTTTTAAAGCAATGAGTTGCAGAGTTTTTTAAAAATTGTTAGAGCTAGAACCCAAAATCTGAAGCATTTTTTTTTTAATTTTGTTTTGGTGTTTAATGTCCGACTACTGTGGGATGTTAAACAACTTAGTCTAAGTAAATCTTGGCTTCGATTTAAAATCTGAAGCAGGCCCGTTATTATTGAATAAGTATGTTTTTTTTTTTTTTGAAGTGAAGAAAGTTGGGATGGATTTTATTTCTTGATTAGTTTTCTTGTCTGTTAAACATTAACATTTTTAATTAACATTAAACATTTTTATAGTTAAGTAATGTTTTTCGGAATTTTTTTCTAACATACTAGCCAAAACATTGTAACACCTGCACTTGGACCCCGTAACATATGACCATGGCATGAAAAGTTAAATTAATTATTCAGTTATGTTAATTTATGTTTTATGGTTTAATGTTAATTTGACTAATTAAATATTTGAATAGAAAGAAAACTAATTGCTGGCTTTGTTGTGTTTACTTTTAAAAGAATACATATTATTAATGTAGGATTTAGCAATTAATAATTATTGTTTACTGTACAATGCTGATAGGTTTTTTTGGTTTGTAATCATGCTTTTTGGCTCAGTAAACAGGTTCTATGTGTAAAATAATTATAAAGTTTATTCATTATAAAACAAGTACATTAATTATCATTCATTTGATCATAATAATTTAATATATTAACTAAAAAAAGTTGGTATAATGGTGATTGGAGAAAATTAATTTGACATTGTAATGATTCCCAGTTGAACATATTTTAATGATTTAACAAATACAGATGAATTTAGTTATAATTGATGTAGGTTATAATTGAATTTAGTTATAAACAGATGTAGCATGATTGTTTCATTAGTTCGGCCAAACGTTTAACCTTTAATGTAAAAAACTCCCCAGTTTTGGCAACACTAGCCTAAACATTTTACTACTCAATAAAGTGTCAAAATTTTTTTAAAGTATGAGTGATTATGAACAAAGGCTGAACGGTATGGAAGTAGGCGACTGGCAGATAAGATCAATAATGAAGTTGCCAGCTGGCAGAATTACTAATACCGATAATCGCAAGAGAAGACTGCTTCGCCATTGTCATTCTTTTGAATAAACAGTTCTCTAAACTTAGCTGTATGTTTAGTCTTTCTTGTCCTACTACACTAACATCCCAAAGGCAATAGATAAATAATTATCTTCTTTCCAAATTTATGAAACATATAATGATCAACAGTAAGCATAAATGTATAAATTACACAAATTTTTTTGATACGGTAATATAAAACGTATACTGTATTCATCGTGATATTTATTACGCTTATCAGTAAATAAATGTCTTGAATGCTGTATCACAGCCGCCTCGGTGGCCTAGTTGATAGCGTACTGGACTTTCATCCCGAGGACCCGGGTTCGATTCCCGGCCAGGGCTTCATTTTCATATGCTATAAATCATCCCATCGTCTGCATTAGCCCAAGTGTGCACAATAGTCAGACGTAAAAAAAAATAATAAATGCTGTATTGATAAATATTCAGTATTTAAACACATATAAACTATCAAAGATAATATTTTTTATTAAAAAAAAATTATAATTTCATTTTTTTGTATGGTCCTTTAATAACATTTTAAACATGTTCCACTGCATCTATTGTTAGTTTCGTTACCCAAAAAAGTGGGTTTTACTTGGTTTTTGTCATGTGACTAAAAAGTAGCAGGGGACTCGGTGGTCAATGTACTAAAGCATAGGTTAGTCTGCTACATCTCTGAACTGCGTACGTTAAGGTTCTTAACTCTAGCCACAGTTACTCTTGTTGCACCAGTAACACTGATCCCTCATCCTCATTAGTGTAACGTATAAAGTATAAGTGTTTAGCATAAAAAAAGAAGATAGGGTTGAATTCTTCTGGGTCCTGTAATAATTGGTTCTGTTTTTTTTTGTCTGCAAACAAGTGTCTGTAGACAATGTGCATTTGTATAAACTACTAGAGTAAAACCAGTTGATTAATTTCATTACAGTTTCACATTTGGCTTGGGGTTATTTTTATTTTAGTTTTTAAGCTATGTTTTAATAGAAAAAAACTAACTACAATAGGATTTTGCAATATCGGTGTTAGTGTTTTAATCAAATTAACTGAGCCGCCTCGGTGGTCTAATTGATAGCGTACTGGGCTTTCATCCTGAGGACCCGGGTTCGATTCCATGCCAGGGCTTGGCATTTTCATGTGCTATAATTTTTTTGTTTTTTTTTTTTGGTGTTTAACGTCCGACTATTGTGCACACTTGGGCTAATGCAGACGATGGGATGATTTTATAGCGTATGAAAATGCCAAGCCCTCGCCGGGAATCGAACCCGGGTCCTTGGGGTGAAAGCCTAGTACGCTATCTATAAATCATCCCTTCGTCTGCATAAGCCCAAGTGTGCACAATAGTCGAAAAATTAACTGAACTGTAGCCTTTTAAGTATTGGAACAAAATTTACCTCCCTGAAAATTCCTGCCCAAGAATTATTGAAAAACATTGCTTTCTCAAAATCGGCTTTTGATGTTATGCTGTAATTTTGTTTGTATGTTTCATTGCCCAGCTTTGTACAAGAAATTAAATGTTAAAAAGAATTATAATTTAGGATTAACAGGACAAATTCTATTAAACATGGCCTCTAGTCAGACCATTCTTGTGAATAGCTTTTGGACTAAAATTTGTAAACCCTTGTACTTTCCTAAGAAGCTCTGAAAAATACCTCAGAATTGTGTGCATTTTTAATAGTACACAGAACTTGTAGATATTGTTAATTTTGATAATATATTAACGTCATCTTAACATACAATTTTGCAGATGAAATCCACCACCAGCTTAAAAACTCGGACGCTGTTTGTCTTATTTTCACAACCGATAAACTCAATGACGTTACTGCAGCCGTAACTAAAATCAACCAGTCTGCAAAGCCTGAACAGCATATCAAACTAATCGCTTTGGATATTAACTCCAATGTCAACTTATCTTCCGGGATTGGACGTTACAGCGAGCTCACTGCAGATTATGTCGACGCATCTGAGTTGTCGTCGTTAAGAAAGCACTATCCGGATCCAAGAGACGTTGTTTTTCTACCGTTTTCGAGTGGTACAACGGGCTTGCCCAAAGGCGTACAACTGTCGCATAATAACATTGCGCACAATTTGATGCAACTGAGTGTGATAACGACTTTTATTGAGACCACCGGTGAGTGAAGAAAGTTTGATTTCCTTACATTGTGTTTATTAGCAAATTTACAATAGAAAATCGGCTATTGGAGTGGCCATCATAAAAAAGAAATTTTATTAATCAATTTCCATTGGAAAATGAACTGAAATGATTGTTGTGATAAGACCCAGTCCTGGAAGCATAAAAAGCATTCTGATCCTGACTTCTAGAACGATGTTTTTAATGGGTTGTTAGGTTAGGGTTAGGTTTTTTTTAATGTTGGGCTAGAACAATGTTTTAATGGATTGTTACAAATTTAATAAATACATACATACATTCTGGAATTTGTAATTTCACTCCTATATTATTCAAACTTGACCAAAGCTTGGATACGTTTCTTAATCAGAAAAATCTATTCACTCTTTCAAAATGTTTGCCATTATAAATATAAAATAGTTGTATAAACCTTTTTATGTTACATATGAGATGGTTTTTTTTTAAAATAAGTACCGTTTTGAAATACATATAAAAGAAATAGTAATTTTATTCTTTGCAATTTTATTTTTACATAAAATAACTGAATCTATTATTACATAAGCACCAGTACTGTAATCTACTTTTCTACATAATTTCCACAAATATTAAGGCACTTATCGTATTGTATGACCAGCTTATGAATACCGTCTTCGTAGAAATGTGCCATCTGATTAGACAACCATTGGAACATGGTTGTTTTGACATCTTCATCATCGTCATGGCACTGACCACTCAGATGTTTCTTCAAATGCAGGAGCATGGTAGTCACTGGGTGCTAGATCGGGGCTGAATGGGGGGGTGATTTTTTTGATGCTCAGCAATCTTAATATCAATTTTGCATCAGTGCCAAAAAATTTTTGTCATGTTAAAATTGTCTGACAATATGCGTTGTACGGATTCATACAATATTCCTACTATCACACAAACATCATGGATTGTTTGTCTGCGATTTGCAACAATAGTCTCTCATTCTTTCACAATGTTTTCTGGTGTTGTGCTTGTTGATGGTTATCCTGAATGCTCATCATCATCTACAGACATTTGTCCATCCTTAAAGCGTTTGTACCACAAGAAAAGTTATACTTTGATTCGTAGCATTGTCAAATGTTTCCACAAGTAAATGATGCATTTCTGCAACAGTTTTTTAAGCTTGAAGCAAAATTTGATGCAGGTTCTTTGCTATTTAAAATCTGCCATTTACACATGTTAAAAAAAAATCACAGCAACACTAAAGCACAATGTTACATAAATAGAAAAAACTTAAGAATACGGCATTTCACCATCAGAGCTGTTGACACACTAATTCACAAATAATACTGTTTGCCCTCCATACCAGCAGCAGGTCATACCACTCACGGTTTGCGTGTGGAGTTCACATTATTTGAACTTTTGGGTAGCCCTGTATATTGTTTTGTACTTAAACGTTCTGTAACAGTTGCATAAAGTACACTTCTTGATACTTGAGGAAACTCAACACAACGTTGAAATCATAAAGCGTCTGTTCTCTATTACTTTTCATCAACTTTCTGCACCAAATCGTTCCCGCAGGGGGGTGCAGACTAGCTGCACCTATTGAGAGGATTTGGATGTCCCTCTTGGTACCCGAGTCTAACACACACTTACACTTACAACATTACACTTACGACTTTAACACTTTACACTCACACTTACATTTAAGGCGATAATAGCCTCAATGTGCTTTTCACCTTAAAGTAATAAAAAAATGCACCAAATCGTCAGTAATGAATGAAGTTTGCCCATTTCATTCGTCATTGTTCACATTCGTACTGCCATCTTTAAAAGCTGTCACCCATTTCTGCACCATTCTATTGCTCATAAAGTTTCCTCCATATACTTCACGACTGATGAATTTCAGCCACTTTTACGCCTTTAGCGGTAAGAAAATGAATCACAGTGCGTATCTCACAGTCAGCGGGATCCTCAATCGGAGGAGACATTTCGGACACTCACAAACAAACATAATACGCCAAATGATTCTGTAATGATATCTATGGCTTGACCACAGATTGCAGTATATAGCGTGCATGCGCCAAATGCCGACTGCGCACAAATTTCAAAATGGTACATAAAAAAAAATGCCTCATTTTTTCAAAATGTGATTTCACTATTGCATTTTCTTTTTTTTTGTTTAACATCCGACTATTGTGCACATTTGGGCTAATGCAGACGATGGGATGATTTATAGCGTATGAAAATGCCAAGCCCTGGCCGAGAATCGAACACGGGTCCTCGGGGTGAAAGCCCAGTACGCTATCAACTAGGCCACCGAGGCGGCTATGTGTTAAAATCTGCATAGAATTTTAAGTTTTCAAAGTCCATTGGAAAAAACGAACAAATGTTGGTCAAAGGTAATTCTCATATATTTTCAATGTAATCTGAAAATTTAAGATAATTTTATACAATTTTAGTGCCGATTTGGTTATTATTAAATCAGATTATTAAAAAAAATGTAAGACTTATTTTTTACATTTATATTCTTTTAGGTGATGAATTCGGAAAAAATATGAAATACGTTTTTTTTTTAAGAAATAAGAATTTTTATTAAGTAAATCCGGTAAAAGACAAATCTTGATACTTATTGATGATACATCAGCAAGATAGCTGTGTTCTGTGATTATAGTTACCTCGGGTTATCCTAAATCTATGAAAGTTGATTTAGTTTACAGTAATGTTTTACTTTAGTTTTAAACTTTTTAGTTTCTCTTTTGAAAGAAGCAAAACAATTTACGATCATGTAAAAAGTGATCCTGGGATTTTGATACGTTTATCCATTTTTTTTTTTTTTTTTGTTTAACGTCCGACTATTGTGCACACTTGGGCTAATGGAGACGATAGAATGATTTATAGCGTATGAAAATGCCAAGCCCTGGCCGGGAATCGAACCCGGGTCCTCGGTGTGAAAGCCTAGTACGCTATCAACTAGACTACCGAGGCGGCTTTATTCATTTTTAGGTCTCCTAATTACAAAAAGCGGTTTTTACTTGAACGCCTGTTCTCGGATGTTTGTGCGTCACTGGAGAGTAAACTGATCAATTTATTTTGTGTGACCTGTTTGTCCATATCTCGATACCATTTAAAATTTTTAAACAAAATTTTTGTCCTGTTTCGATTATAAACTGAATTGGCTTGAATGATATTTGTAATTTTTTTTTTGTTAAAACGTAATCCTTAACTATCCAGTCGAAATTTTTAGTTTGTTATAGAGCCCTGAAAATTTCAGATGGGAATATTAAAAAAAAATAAAAATAAAAATTGGTTCATAATTTATACAAGTTTTGGCCATATGTGAAGTTTCATGTCAGTATCCAAAATTTTAAATAGAAGTATTTATGTAAACAGGAAAAACCCAAATGTATGCCCAGATGTTGGAGTAGTTTTGTTTTCTCTATTTATTTTCAAACTGTAAATTTTTTTTATTTAAAACTTGATACGTTGTCTTTATCATTATTCCTATTTGGCCAAATTTTTATGCAATTAGTCGGTTTTGATTTATTAGGCTGTTTTTTTTTTTTAAATTGTTAATCTGTAGTTTCTAATTAGGACTTTTTTGAGCGTGAAATGTTTGTCGAGTGAGCGAATTGAGGATCTCTGTTTCAACCCGATCATTCAGCATTTAGCTTGCATTTGTTGCACAGATTTATCTAAAGGCATTGGTTGATTGTGTTGTATGGAGCTTATTTTTTATAAAGCCCGAATAACGAATGTGTAAGATTTGTCCATTCATTTCCATTTCAAGATGGCAGCTTCTGATTTAAAATAATGTGAGTACACAGTTTTAACCAAAATCATTAACAGATTGTTTTAAAATTTGATACAAAGGTACCTTGTGTAAAGCTCAAATGGCATATGGGGCGTGTTCAGAAAGTAACGAGAATTTTAATTTTTTGAACGAAATATTTATTTATTCTTCTACATTGATGTCGTCTTCAAAATAGTCCATATTGGAGATTATGCACTTGTGCCAGCGCTTCTTCCAATCTTCGAAACACTTCTCAAACTCTAGATAGCCTTTAGTTCTTTCAGTGATGTGCTTTTAATGTCATCTATGGCTGCAAAATGACGGCCATTTAAGGTTCTTTTTATTTTTGGAAATAGGAAAAAGTCACACGTAACAATGTCTGGCAAATATGGAGGCTTGGGCATCGTTACAGAACTGTTTTTGGCCAAAAATTCACGAACAAGCAATGAAGTATAAGCTGGTGCACTATGCCATTAATATCGAAGAACACAGTGAGCATAACCTTCACGCACTTGTCGAGCCTTTTTCGGTCTTGGCGAGCCAGAATGCCTCCACTGGGATGATTGCCTTAGTTTCGACGTCATATCCGTAAACTCATGTTTCGTCACCTGTTATAATACGTTTCAGTAATTCTGCATCGTCGTTGACTTCATTTAGCGACTCCTGAGCAACTTCCATTCGCCGGTGTTTTTGTTCAAAATTCAACAATTTTGGAATGAGTTTTGCTGCCACGCGTTTCATATACAAAACATTGGAAACAATGTCATGACATGATCCAATCGATATGCTAACATTATCAGCGACCTCTCTAATTGTGATTCGGCGATTGTTCATAAATAACCATTTCTTTCATCGGTTTTTGATCTGCTGGGGGCGTCCATTGCATTCGTCATCTTCAACGTCTTCACGGCCTTCTTGGAAACACTTATACCATTCGTAAACTCTTGCTTTACTCATAGCAGACTCACCATAGGCCTTTGTTAACGTTTCACACAATTTATTCCATTTTTTACGCAAAATTTGATACAAATTCTTTGATCCATTTCTTTTAACAAACGAAAATCGCCGAGCTCATAAAAACATATCTAACCTTAGTGACTGTCACAAAGTCAGCAATGAAAACAGCTGAAAGTTTTTTCATATTTCAAGGGCATGTACACCAACATAATAAAAAAAAAATTTTGACAATCAGACTCTCCAAGCCTACGAAATTTAAAAATTCTCGTTACTTTCTGAACACACCTCGTGTAACATTTTCTTTCTATTTCCTTCTGTTTCTAGATGGCAGCCTCTGATTTAACAAAGACAAGTGTACAAAGTTTTAGTCAAATACGATGATCAATTGTTTTGAAATTTGGTACGGTGGTACCTTCTATAAAGCCCATGTGATATATGTGTAACATTTTTTTCTATTTCGTTATGTTTCAAGATGGCGGGCTCTGCTTTTAGTTGCTGGTTCTTTCCTGTAATACTGGTAAAATGGCTTGCTATTTACCTGTCATAACTTCGACCACTTCAAGGAGAAAGAGCTTAAAATTTCCAATAAAGTTATTGCAGTAACACCTTTGTGTAAAAATAAACGTTTACTAGTTAAACCGAGTGCCGTTATGGAGCACTCTGTATACTATGAATATACTGCAAACTCTACTGTTATTGAATAGTATAATATTTTTGCTGGTTTTATTTTTTTTTTTACTTTTATTTACTTCTATGTTATACTGAATTATTTAAATAAGTACATTAGATTGATAGTCCTTATGTAATAGATGTATGTCTTTTTTCAACAGTTTACCACTGATATAGGTTCTCTCTGCATGACCTCTAAAGTCTACTACTATCAACCCTAAATGCATCCTGATAATATTCACTGGTTATGTAAACTGATTTAAACCGTGACTGTTGATCTTATCGATCAACAGTTTGTTCTTATCGATCTGATTATTTTTTAAAACAATATAAACTGTCGGCGTCTTAGTTGTAAAATAAAGAAAATCTAATAAAGTTTTCCAACATAATTTTTCTATCACGTTAAAGTGTAGAATTGCCAACACATGTTTTGGTTTTGGTGTTGCATACGGATCGCCCTAACTGTATTTTATAGCCTTATGTTCTGTCAGATTTTTATGAATTACGTAATGTCTGTTCTAGAAAGTTACCAAGACGTATTACCCGCCATCCTGCCGTTCTTTCACATCTATGGCCTGACACAGATATTTGGTAACAGCATCATGAACGGCAGTAAAGTGGTTACACTTCCAAAATTTGAACCAAAAAATTTTCTAAACTTATTGAAAACCCAGAAGGTTAGTATTTGTGTCCATCAGAATCTCGAAATCGTTCTTTTCACGATCACAATAGTTACTTTCTCTGTACTTTGTAGAGTGAGAAAACTGTACTTTGTAATACACAAACATTTTGGTTTATGTATTACGTTTAGGGTGTCGAGTTGAAAGTAAACTAGGCATAGAATAGCTGATCGACAACTGGTCTTTACGTGAAATCAAGCAAAGAACCGAAATATTCAAATACGTTTTGTTATTCCTGAAATAATAAACGAAATAAAACAGATTAACTCAAACAAAAAGCAAAAATAATAATGTATTCTAAATTATTCTGGAAAGTTTATTAGTAAAAGACAAGTATATGCATAGTTAAAAGAAAGTTAAACGTGAAATGCAATGTGAACCAAAGGACCAATGAGTGGCGAAAGGGGTGGTATCACACACCAGATACAGCCAATAAAAACGTAGAATACAAGAGAAGAATAAACTAATGATAAGTATCACAATTATTAACTAACAATTAATTATTAAGAAGCCAGCAGTTTTAGTAACGTTTGAACCATCAGAGAGAACAGATGCATTTTTAACAAGCATTTAATATTTTTTTTCTGGCTAAAAACCATTAAAGTTATCATCGCCGAATAACAAGCATTGAATGGATGGGATAGAATTGCAACAATCAACTGAATATAATCAAATAATGAAATGTGAAAACAAGATGAGTATTAATGTGATCAATTTAAGAGAAGACAACCATATTAGTAACTACAAAATAATGAAATAAATCGAATGACTGTAACGTAACATTTTACAGATATTTTAAAACATTTTGAAAGACTTTTATAACAAGTCATTGTCCTTGTTTTATAGAAATACAAATCATTTGCAAAATTAACCTCAAAATAATCATTATACGAGGTGTGTTCAGAAAGTAACGAGAATTTTAATTTTTTTTAACAAAATATTTATGTATTCTTCTACATTGATGTTGTTGCTTTCAAAATAGTCCCAATTGGATATTATGCACTTGTGCCAGCGCTTCTTCCAATCCTCGAAACACTTCTCAAATTCGATCTTTGAGATAGCCTTTAGTTCTTTCAGCGATGCTCTTTTAATGTCATCTGCGGCTGTAAAACGACGGCCCTTTAAAGTTCTCTTTATTTTTGGAAATAGTAAAAAGTCACACGGAGCCATGTCTAGCGAATATGAAGGCTGGGGCATCATTACAGTACTGTTTTTGGCCAAAAATTCACGAACAAGCAATGAAGTGTGAGCTGGTGCTTTTTCCACAGATCCAGGCGTTTTTTTCGGATTGCTTCACGCAAACAGCGTTGAACTTGTAGGTAGTACTCCTTATTGACCGTTTCACGTGTTAGCAGAAATTCATGATGCACTATGCTATTAATATCGAAAAAAACAGTGAGCATAATCGTCACGTTTGACCGCACTTGTCGAGCCTTTTTCGGTCTTGGCGAACCAGAATGCCTCCACTGGGGTTATTGAACCTTAGTTTTGACGTCATATCCGTAAACCCATGTTTCGTCACCTGTTATAATACGTTTCAGTAATTCTGCATTGTCGTTGGCTTCATTTAATGACTCCTGAGCAACAATTTTGGAACGAATTTTACTGCCACGCATTTCATACACAAAACACTGGAAACAATGTCATGACATGATCCAATCAATATGCCAACATCATTAGTGACCTCTCTAATTGTGATTCGGCGATTGTCCATAACCATTTCTTTCACTTTTTCCATGTTTTCATCGGTTGTTGATGTGCTGGGGCGTCCAGGGCGTTCGTCATCTTCAACATCTTCACGGCCTTCTTGGAAATGCTTATACCATTTGTAAACTCTTGCTTTAATGATAACAGGCTCACCATAGGCCTTTGTTAACATGTCACACACTTTGTTACACTTTATTCTATTTTTTACACAAAATTTGATACAAATTCTTTAATCTATTTCTTTTAAAAATACGTCTAACCTTAGTGGCTGTCACAGACAAAGTCAATAATGAAAAAGTTTTATCATACTTCAAAGGCATGTACACCAACATAATAAAAAAAAATATTTGACAATCGGACTCTCCAAGCCCACGAAATTTAAAAATTCTCGTTACTTTCTGAACACACCTCATATATAATTATTTTTTTATAAAACTAATTAATCTGTTTGTACATATTTTATTTTATTTTATTGAAAACTGCAAGGAAACGATTTTGTAATTGTAGTGAAGACTCGGTTATATATATTAAAATTTTAGATAAAAAAAAATTATATCTGGTATCATTGATACACGTATTTATAGCTAATTTAGTAAGTTGCTATTATCGTACAATTTTTCAGTAGAATTTTTTTCAATAATTTGTTGCAGTGTAGCATTCTGTATCTTGTGCCTCCCCTGGTGTTATTTTTGGGCAACAGTGAACAGTTAACAAAAGAACATTGTGAACACGTACGTTGGATCGTAAGTGGCGCGGCACCATTGGGCGCAAGTGATCTTGAAAGATGTCTTGAAAAAATTCCTTCAAAAGAAAAACTTTCTTACACTCAAGGTAAGTCATAAAGAATACTTATGTATATAATTTTACTTTTTAACACACTAATTTTATTCTCAGTGGTGTAGGAATTGAAACCATACGATTTACGTATTGGATTGTAGTTTTTTTTTCTAAATACAAATTAATTGAATAATTTTATAAAAACATTATTGGACATTGTTATAGGCTATGGCATGACGGAAACTTCTCCTGTCATTTCATTTTCTCCATATGAAATTACCAACTTGTCTTCCGTCGGCATGCCTATTTCAAACACGTTGTTGAAAATTGTCGATGTGGAAAGCGGTAAAACTTTGGGTCCTAATGAAAGCGGAGAAGTTTGTGTGAAAGGTCCACAAGTAAGTAATATTACAGTTAAAAAGTTAAATGTGACAAAAAATAACAGATTATTTTAATTTATATTTAAAAATCATAGATTGAAGCTATAAAAAAAGCCTACTTTTCTTGGTAACATTAGTTTATTAGATTTTGTAATTTTTGAGAGTAACCTCACCCCGATTGCTTTTGCAGATTGTTTTTTTTCTTTAGACAAACAACTCTTGAATTGTGAATTGATAAATTAATAACTTGTGTTATTAATCTTCATAAATGATAAACAAGTAAATACAAATTAAATGATTTTGAAAAAAAATAAACTAATTTTTCTGTTTTTTGTGTATTATTTTACAAACCAGATTTTTCAAGGAGCCCATATGTTTTGTTTAAGCATTGTAGGGTAAATTTTGATCAATAGTTTTATAACTGACAATGGGAAAAATCTGATTTTTGTAATTTTTGTATAAACAAAATGGTTGCAAAAGAAAACTTGTGGACATTTAAAAAAATGTTTCCAAGATATGGTAAAACTACACCTATATTCGTTTAGTCCTGCATTTCACAGATTTTCAAGGTGAAGTGGGATCACCAGATCACATTGGAACTGAGACAACCTTATACCGCTTACTATCACCTAAACCAGGGGTCTCCAAACTACGGCCCGAGGGCTACATCCGGCCCGCGGACAGATTTTGTCCAGCCCGCGGAGAGCTAGCATACTTGAAAACTCCTTTTAGAGAACATATTTTTTATAGCAAATTAAATTTAGTTTACTGAAGTATTCTAATTTTATGTTGAATAATTATTAATATTATATCTACATTGATATGGTCATGGGCTAACTACTCATAACATTGTTGTAGGTTTATTGTTATTGTCGGACTTAATATTTTCGGACTTTTTTTCATCAATGGACTATTTCACTTTTTACCACCGGCAACAATGATAATATGGTTTTGGCCCTCGGAACTTACTGGAGTAATCAGTATGGCCCTAAGGCTGGAATGTTTGGAGACCTCTGACCTAAACAACTACTCTGAAAGC
>CM040185.1:96959331-96971831 GCA_022606455.1 Callitettix versicolor
TTAATTTTATTAAAAATACTAAATAGTAAAACCCTGACCGCTGTCAAATTTTTTTTAATTGGCTGCCATTTTGGAACGGTTGAACGAATTTTGATGGTTATCAGACGACCAAAATAATACTGTAATTCATTTTTGTGCTAAGTTTGAATCAAATCGGACCAAAATTGTGAATGCAAGTGTGCTAGCGCGCGCGCGCATGTGTGTGTATATTCTTTTTATATTCTTCTTTTCTGCTAGGATTATTATCACTGTGTTCAGTATAATGTTCCATAGCTTCGTCAGTTCAACTTTCATTGATGCGTTTTGGAGAACCTCCATTTTCAAAAAACTATATCTATACTCTAGTATAGTATAGAGTCTAGTATAGTATAGTATATCTAGTAAACAGTTTAGATATAGTTATTGAAGATGGAGGTTCTCCGAAACGCGTCAACGAAATTAGAATTAACGAAGCTAGGGAAGGCATATCATTATATTGAACACAGGGACATATATATATTTTTTTGTTTGTTTTTGTTTTTAACGTCCGATTATTGTGCACACTTGGGCTAATGCAGACGATTGGATGATTTATAGCATATGAAAATGCCAAGCCCTGGCCAGGAATCGAACCCGGATCCTTGGGGTGAAGCCCAGTACGCTATCAACTAGACCACCGAAATGGCTGTATATGTATATACTCACAACTCAAAACTCAGTGCCCTAGTGGATAGCGTACTAGGCTTTCACCCCGAGGACCCGGGTTCGATTCCCGGCGAGGGCTTGGCATTTTCATACAATATAAATTATCCCATCGTCTGCATTAGCCCAAGTGTGCACAATAGTTGGTTGTTAAACAAAAAAAAAAAAAAAAACAACTCAAAAAGTGATCTAGAGATAAGGATCGGGCTCATGGTCCCAGATCTGGGTCTTACCATTATTACGACTCCAGTATCTCATTTTTCCCCAATGGAAATTCGCTGAAAATGCCAATACAATACTTAACAATTGTATATTTTGAATATTATTTGTTTAACACTAAGACTGACATAAAATATAAAATATAATACCAACATAAAAGTGTAATTTGCAATTGAATTACCAGATGTTACACAGTTACTAAATATATATTTATATGGATATTGATAATATTGACAGTTTTATATTTTTGTATGATTATTGCTATTATTATTAAAAAAAAAAATACTGCTAACTAATTATAATTTTGTTCACTATTTAATGTAATGATATTAACATTCTTGGAGTACCTTCCTTTTTTAATTTAATCCTTTTTCCAATCCTTTTTTTAAATTTTGTGTCACACACAATCACCAATACGAGGTATGTCCGGAAAGTATTGTTTTGTTCTACTGCCACCACATCGCAAGTGACGGGGTTCAGCGCGTGCAAGCTCGTCTCTGGTTCATTGTTTAACAGCTGATGCAATTATGTCTGGATTGTGTTTTGTTTACATTTGTTATTGTTTGTTCAAAATCATTAAAACAATTTTTGATTGCACCGACTGCGAAATGCATAAGTAATACGCATTTTGAACAACAGGAATATGAAACCTGCTGAAATTCATCGCAAACTTGTAGAGATTTATGGTGAAAAAGTAACGTGTGATAGAATGGTGAGAAAGTGGTTTAGGCTATTCAATGAAGGTGATCCAATGTTCATGACGAAGCACACAGTGGTCGGCCTTGTGTTGTGACTGATGAGTTGGCTGAAAAAATGAACGAGAAAATTCGTACAAAGATACATTTCGTAGTAAGAATGCTTTCAGATGAGTTTTAACAAATTTCAAAAACTTTTCCATGGATTTTTTTTTTTTTTTTTAATGTCCAACTATTGTGCACACGGGCTAATGCAAACAATGAGATGATTTATGCCATGCCCTGGCTGGGAATTGAACCCAGGTCCTCAGGGTGAAGCCCAGTACGCTATCAACTAGGCCACCGAGGCTGAAGAGGGGAGGACTGATTGCACTAGGTGTCCCTGGGAAACCAAACGATTTACATACAAATCCTTAATTTTCCATGGAATGCCAGGCATTGTATTGATATATGACAACGCATGTCCCCATTCTGCTGGCCTTACTCAAAAATCTATTCAAGAATTCGGTTGGGAGTAGTTCGATCATCCACTGTACAGCCCCGATCTTGCCCCTGATTTTCACTTGTTTTTGAACTTGAAGCATGATTTTGGAGACAACTCTTTGACGTTGATGACAATGCAAAAAACACTGTTCGGCAATAGTTGTCTTCAGTGGCGGCATCTTTCTATGAAGAGGACATCAAAAAGTTGCTTTCTCGCTACAGCTCGTGTCTGAACAATGGTGGCAACTATTTAGAAAAATAGTTTAATAAATCCTCTTGCATTTAAAAATAAATTTTGTTTAAAAAAAAATTGTTTTTTTCCAGAATGGTGCTTACTTTCCGGACATGCCTTGTATATATGCTCGATGATTGAATGATTCTCTCTCTTTAAGTCTAAATTTGGATCATTATTCCATTTAACCTCAAAATAAAAAAAAATAATTCAACAGAGGGACAGAGATTACAGGCAATTTTTGTTTGCCTCAGGAATTCTGAAAATGGATATATACATGAAATTTGAAACAATCGTAAATTACATTTATGAATTCCTAGTTATCCTTTATGTACTAAATTTCAATTATGAATTCCAAATTATTCATATGAAGTAAATTTAGACTATGAATTTACAATAATTATGTAGTAAATTACAATTATGGGTTTCTAATCGTTCAATTTTATGTAAATTTCAGTTACGAGTTACTGATCGTTAATATGCAGTAAATTTAAACAACTATGAATTCCCAATCATTATTATGAAATAAATTACAATTATGGAATTCTAATTGTTCGTTATGAAGTAAATTTAAACTGTGAATTCCAAATCATTCATTATGAAATAAATTCCAGTTATGAAATCCCAGTTGTTCATTATGAAGTGTATTTCAGTTTTGAAATCCCAGTCGTTATGTTAAATTAACTCAAAATATGATCAAACAAAAAATTGAAAAAAAGGAACTCAGGTTGAATATATTCTGCTAGATTTGTAGTATGTATTAAATCAGATTAAAAATATACACTTTTGTTTTTGTTAACAATACTGTTTGAGATTGTCTGTCAGATTTGTATGACAATGAGAATGATTCAAATATATTTGAGCATTGTCGATCAACAGTTATAATCTGTGATTATATTACTGTACACTGAACAATTTACAACTTTGCTAGGTTAATTTCCCTAGAATCAGTCCTAGATTTCTGATTAATTTTATTTGTTTTCTGTTACTGATACAGGTTTTTAATTTGCTAGTGATTGCTTTTAAGATCCGTGTTTGTACTGTTAGCTACTGCAGAGCTTTAATTAAATAGTAGCCTCTCAACATTTACATTCCAATCAAGGCCAGTTGAATAATTAGCATAAAGAAATATAAGCTTTGCTGAAGGCCAGTTTACAAATTGATCTGCGTACTTATTGAATATTTGTAGATGTCCTATTGCAGGTGTTGATCTGCAATCTTATGCTTTCTTGCAATGAAATAACTTGCAATCTTATGATTTCTCGTTTCTAGACATTGGGCTCCTGCTACTTTCAATCAAAACATTCTCTCATTGTTTGAAATTAAATGGTACATAGATTTTGCAGAAAAATTCCAAAATTCATTTATTTCCCCAAAAATATGGTTTGGAAGCTATGTTAAAAAAACTGGAAAATGAGCCTAATTTGTTGATAAGATTTTGATCGTTTATGAAAACTTATAATTTAAGACTGAACTAAATTTGAAATTAAAAAATGATAGTGGTTCAAGAGTGAAATGAAAAAATAAATCCTGACACTCTAAAACTTTAAATATTGTATGACCCAAATTTGATGAAAGAATTTTGATAATTTAGTCTGATTTTCCAGAATTTTTATAATTTACTCTGATCTTCCAGTTTCTTTGATAGTTTTAAAACAAGATTTCTTTATAGGTTAGGCCTATGAAGCTATCCATGAGTTTTACTTGTGCATACAGACTACTGTGGAGCGAAACTTGATCAAAATCGTTTGAACCAGTTTTTACTAATATTTATGCGTAGATTAGAACTCTCAGATTTTCCCTTCTTACTCCTGAACTTAATTTTTTGGTAAATAACTTTTTTTTGCAAAATTTGTAGTCCTACAAGTTAAATTTTAAACTACTCAAACGTGTTCTAGAAATCAGGATCAGTGCACACTTTATATTTCCGGGTGTTACACTTTTAAAAATAATTTTCTAATAATGTATAACTTGTTAGTTTGATTCGTTTAAATGCATTCCTAATGTATAATTAATTTATTAATTAAGCCTAGTACGGTAAAACACTAGACCATAGATAAACCAGTTACAGAAACTGTAGATTTGCATTACGCTGTAATTTAAAAGGCCGTGAAGAGTAAGAAAACCGTTAATCTATTGTTGAATTTTATTACTTAAATAGTCGGTAAATATTAGTGCGTGATGTTTCATTTGTGTCGTTTTAAAAAAGTGTTAATTTAAATAAAATATGTAATATATTTGAATAATTTTGTTCCTCAGCTGTGAATCTACTACAGAAAATATTCAAATGTATGAAACTATAGGAAAATTGAAAATCATGGCCTCTTTTCAGACTGGGTTGAAAACAGATTTACAAGGTTAGTTTGAATTTTTTGCTCATTTGGTTGTTTTAGTTTTTTGAGACAAGGTTGAAAGTAGATGTAATTTTTTAAACGTAAATGTAGCCTAACCTTAATTAGTCAATTGTTTTATTCGACCAATTGACATGAAATAATAAATTGTTTCAAAAAGCCTTTGTATTACGTAGGCTAATTGCATTCGTAGGACACAGCACCGAGTTGGCTTATAACAGCTTGCTGATGTAGTCTTGCATTCTGGGTAATTTACAATAAGTATTCGCATAGTTAAATAATAAACAAAAAGAAATTGTTCTACACTACAAGTCCAGTGTAATTGTCACAAAAACCCCGAATGGGTGTATTAATTAGGGTAGTTCAAAAACATGTTGTATGGGTTGTCAAAAACATACTGATGAAAAATCCGTTTTCGATCTCTCCTAACACTGCGGAGCCGCCATTTTGAAAAAAAACACTACATTTTCTAACTTCATCTATTTCCAAGAAAAAAGCTTCTGAAGTGTTAATCTGTCAAAAAACTTAAATACCTTTTTTTCAAACTTTTTATATATATATATATATATATATATATATATATATATATATATATATATATATATATGTATATATATAATCTTCAATCGTTAATAAAATACTTCCTATTCATCCCTTTAAGTTCAAATAATGTTTTTAAAACTTATAGTGGGTGATACTTGATGTTAATACAGTTTTTCCAAATATTAATTCATTATGGTACTTGCCCATGCCCAAAATTGATCTAAAGTATTTACTTTATGCATTACTGTACCATTCATCAGATCGCGATGAAACTTTGGAAAATTGTTTAGTACACTCCCGCAAAGGTTTTTAGTATAGTACTTTCAACCACACGCCGTTACAATACTTACCCAGGCCCAAAATTAGTATAAAGAATTTACTGTATGCATTACTATACCATTCATTAGATCACCATGAAACTTTAAGGAAATTGTTGAGTACACTCCCATGAAGGTTTGATGACACTTGATGTTAATACAGTTTTTCCAAATATTAATTCATTATAGTACTTGCCCATGCCCAAAATTGATATAAAGTATTTACTTTATGCATTACTGTACCATTCATCAGATCGCGATGAAACTTTGGAAAATTGTTGAGTACACTCCCGCAAAGGGTTTTAGTATAGTAATTTTAACCACACGCCGTTACAATACTTGCCCAGGCCCAAAATTAGTATAAAGAATTTACTGTGTGCATTACTATACTATTCATCAGATCACCATGTAACTTTAAGGAAATTTGTTGAGTACACTCCCACGAAGGTTTCTGCATACTAGTTTCAACCACATACCATTACAGTAACTGCTCAGGCCCAAAAGTAATATAAAGTATATATGTCTACTTTCTATGCATTGCTATACCATTCATCCGATCTCAATTAAACTTTGGGAAATTGTTGATTACACTCCCGCGAAGATTTTTGGTATAGTGCTTACAACCACACGTCATTATAATACTTGCCCAGGCCCAAAATTAATGTAAAGTATTTACTTTGACTTACTATACCGTTCATCCGATCACCATAAAACTTTACAAAATTGTTGAGTACACTCCCGCAAAAGTTTTTAGTACAGTACTTTCAACCACACGCCATTGCAGTACTTGCCTAAGCCCATTATTAATATAAAGTATTAACTTTATGCATTACTATACCATTCATTAGATCACCCTGAATCTTTAGGAAATTGTTGAGTACACGGCCGCGAAAATTTCTGCATAGTAGTTTCAACCACATGCCATTACAGCACTTGCCCAGGCTCAACATTAATGTAAAGTATTCAATTTATTGCTTACTATACCGTTCATCCGATCACAATGAACCTTTGGGAAATTGTTGAGTACACTCCCGCAAAGGTTTTTAGTATAATACTTTCAACCACACGCCATTACAATAATTGCCCAGGCCTAAAATTAATATAAAGTATTTACTTTATACATTACTATATTTTTCATGAGATTACCATAAAATTTTAGGAAATTGTTGAGTACACTCCCATGAAGGTTTCTGCATAGTAGTTTCAACCACATGACATTACAATAACTGCCCAGACCCAAAATTAATATAAATTATTTACTTTCTCTTAAATTAAAATAATTTTTTTAAAACTTGTAGTGGATGACACGATATTAATACAGTTTTTTGTCAAACATTAATATCTCATATTTGTACAGACTATACGATAGGATTTCCTTAGGTAATTCCTACTATTATTCATCCACTCAAGCTCAAATACATTTTTTAAAACTTGTAGTGGATGACACGATATTAATACAGTTTTTTGTCAAACATTAATATCTCATATTTGTACAGACTATACGATAGGATTTCCTTAGGTAATTCCTACTATTATTCATCCACTCAAGCTCAAATACATTTTTTAAAACTTGTAGTGGATGACACTTGATGTTAATACAGTTTTTTTGTCAAATATCAATATCACATATTTGTAAAGACTATACGATAGGATTTCCTTAGGTAATTCCTATTATTATTCATCCACTCAAGTTCAAATTCATTTTTTTTAACTTGTAGTGGATGACACTTGATGTTAATACAGTTTTTGTCATATTAATATCGCATATTTGTACAGACTATACGATAGGATTTCCTTAGGTAATTCCTACTATTATTCATCCATTCAAGTTCAAATACATTTTTTTATACTTGTAGTGGATGAAACTTGATGTTAATACAGTTTTTGTCATATTAATATCGCATATTTGTACAGACTATACGATAGGATTTCCTTAGGTAATTCCTACTATTATTCATCCACTCAAGCTCAAATACATTTTTTTAAACTTGTAGTGGATGACTCTTGATGTTAATACAGTTTTTTTGTCAAATATCAATATCACATATTTGTACAGACTATACGATAAGATTTCCTTAGGTAATTCCTATTATTATTCATCCACTCAAGTTCAAATTCATTTTTTTTAACTTGTAGTGGATGACACTTGATGTTAATACAGTTTTTGTCATATTAATATCGCATATTTGTACAGACTATACGATAGGATTTCCTTAGGTAATTCGTACTATTATTCATCCATTCAAGTTCAAATACATTTTTTAAAACTTGTATTGGATGACATTTGACCAAAATAGGAATTGACTTACATTTTTTTCTTACATTACTCGTTCCCATTCCCTTCCTTTTCAAGTTGGCGACTTATTTTAACGACGACGTATGTACGCAGCTTTGGTGAAACGCAACGACCGATTGTTTTTGAAATTTGACACAAAAGTAACTTGTATAAAGCCGGAAAGACTTACTGTGTCAGATATTGTCCTATTCACTTCAGTTTCAGGATGGCGGGCTCTGATTTAACGATGAATGTGTAGTTGCTGGCTGTTTCCTTAACACTGGCTGAATGGAAAGACCATAATTTTGACCGCTTGGTGGGAAAATAGCGTATAATTTCCGATAAAGTTGGTCCAGTAACATTTTTCGTAAATAATATAACGGTTACCGAACAAAATGGCGGAAAATGTTACCAACGCGTTAGCGCGCTGTCATGAAGCGCTCGTATATTAAGAATGTATGATTGTGTGTGCGTGCGCGCGCGTGTGTATGTGTGTGCGCGCGCGCGCGCGTGTGTGTGTGTGTGCGCGCGCGCGTTCGTGCATGAATGCGTGCCTGTGTGTGCGCTCGCGTTTGTTTATCTTCTGTGAAGTCTGCTGTTATTTGAATTACTATTACTATAACGTACAAATACAACAAAGTTACTCGTGTATTAAAAAAGCAATAATGTGCTCATGACAGTGATCTTATGTGTGTGTGTATATATATATATATATATATATATATATATATATATATATATATTTTTTTTTTTTTTTAACGTCCGACAATTGTGCACACTTGGGCTAATGCAGACGATGGGCTGATTTATAGCGTATGTCAAGCCCTGGCAGGGAATCGAACCCGGGTCCTCGGGGTGAAAGTCCAGTACTCTATCAACTAAGCCACCGAGGCGGCTACAGTGATCTTATAGCAAAGCTTTGAGATGAAGATTTAAAAGCATTTTTCAAATTCGAACTGTCATCATCTTTTTCTACCTCTTTATTCACAGATGCTCATTCACGCATGCGTAGCGACAGAGTATTTCTTATACACATTATTCACACTCATTACTGAAAAATGATCCCAGTACGTTGCGGTTGATGGTGGCCATTTACTTGCACAAAGAAGTGTGGCGACGACAAGCCTATGTTGGTGGTTATGGGTGGATTTGAAAACTTGGATTTTTGGACAGTATAGCAACCCGTACAAAGTACAAAAAAATGAAACTACCCTATTTCACCATTTGTGACACTGTATTGTGGTATGCAGGAGAAATAGAAGTTCGGGCGATCACCAGGTCGGCAGCGGCGGCGAGGCACTTCCGGTTCGGAATGGTGAAGTAAGACTAAGACGTCAGTTTGTTTATAGTTGGCCGGATCCCTCCTATTTCCACCCGAGCAAGCTGCTGTGTAGTTGTTGTGCAGTGGGCGGTACTCCTCGATGTTCTGCCGAGCAACGATTTTCGATCTGTATTTATTCTCGAAATTATGGCGGGTACCATAATTTTTCAGAATTCCATTGTTAAAACTAGAAAAAGAACGCTCCAATCAAAAAGAAGCTTTTGTGCAGGGGGAGATGCAATGTGATGTGCCGGAAGTTGTGTCTGAGCACAAATGTATTATTCTAGCTTAGTATAGACACGAGAAACACGTTTACTGCGAACCAATCGGAAGTGAGTTTTGGTTGATGACGGTGAATTAGGTTTCGCAGGCTAAGGCTCTTTCCAAGCCGGGAGAGATGTATAGAGATTTTTTGTGTGGTTGTTTTGGTATTAGTAAGCGGGAGCACAAGTGTATTATTAGCGTAGTATAGACACGAGAAACGCGTTTACTGCGAACCAAACGGAAGTGAGTTTTGGTTGATGACGGTGAATTAGGTTTCGCAGGCTAAGGCTCTTTCCAAGCCGGGAGAGAAGTATAGAGATTTTTTGTGTCGTTGTTTTGGTATTAGTAAGCGGGGGCACAAGTGTATTATTAGCGTAGTATAGACACGAGAAACGCGTTTACTGCGAACCAAACGGAAGTGAGTTTTGGTTGATGACGGTGAATTAGGTTTCGCAGGCTAAGGCTCTTTCCAAGCCGGGAGAGAAGTATAGGGATTTTTTGTGTGGTTGTTTTGGTATTAGTAAGCGGGGGCACAAGTGTATTATTAGCGTAGTATAGACACGAGAAACGCGTTTACTGCGAACCAAACGGAAGTGAGTTTTGGTTGATGACCGTGAATTAGGTTTCGCAGGCTAAGGCTCTTTTCAAGCCGTGAGAGAAGAGTGGGGTTTTTGTGTGCGGTATTTTGGTATCAGTAAGCGGAAGTAGGTTGTGTAACTTAGTTTCTGTGTTGTTTAGGCGATGACAACTACTGTGTAGGCCAATGTTTTTGCAGCACAAAAAATCAGTACTAATAAGTTAATTAATAGAAAAGGGCCTAAACTTCACTTTCATTCTATATAGGTCAGTGTTTTAATAATTGATAAATATTTAGTTCCAGAGTTATTTAATTACTCCCGTAGCGGATTTTTCGGTGATACAGCTACCCGTACGTTTTATTTGGCTACTCCAATCGTTGCTGCGAATTTCAGAATAGTTTTTTTTACAAATAAACTTCATTTTTTTTTGTTAGAAAAATTCGAAAATGGTACTGGAAAATTGCCAACAAATTCGCGGCTGTCAAAAAAATTGAATGAAACCTCCAGAAGTATGAACAGACTTTTTACGATTATTGTATTTCGTACAGCGACAAAGTAGAAAAAATCCGGAAAAAAATCGATACGTTGGTACTTCATAATGCGGTCAACCAATGAGCAGTACGGGAAAATAAGAGCAGAGCGTGATAGCGGAAGGCAATTGCCAAGCGACAATACATCGGGCTCCATTGTTTGTGTCTATTTGCGTCCGTCGACGTCTCATTCGCTTTAAAGGTTGAAAATGTCGGTAATCGTGCCGTAGTAAATTGCTGTGTCGCGTGTGAGAGTCAAGTGTCAAACACAATTCGGATTTACGAAACTTAGGTAAGTGGCTGGCTTAATCGCGTAAATCATAACGCTGTTATGTGTATTATAAACAAGGGCTGCCAACTTGGCAACAATGAAAATTAAACGAGTGCTTGTGTTGCGCGAAATAAATGCCTTCATTACCGTAACAGCTGATTGTGTATAAGTGGGCGGAACTTGGCTTTTTTGCCTTTGAACATTTTCGTTTTTTTTGCGCTATCGGCGTAATATTGAGGTTATGTTTGAGGTTATGTTGAGGTTCGTGTTGACGTTTTAAGTAACTTAAATCCAGCCAATGTTTGGAACGAAAATAATGGCGTTCTGTGACAAATAACTTAGCGAACTGCATTAACTTTCTCGTTGACCCAATAACGTACTTATTTCTTGCTGTACTTATGAAATTTTTTGGTGATTTTTAGGTAATGTTAGTAGAGCGTTACGCTTATAAAAATATCCGGTGCAAATATGTTGCACAAACTTTCTAGTTTTGGGGGTAATCCGTAATTTTAAAATTTGGTCGCGTGTGAAGATCCATACAGTTTTCAAAATCTATAATTAAAAAAAACTTTTTTCGGAAGGATCACTGTATAGTAAATGAAAGCGTGGTATGTCCGTGTGTACAGCTAAAATGCTGTAAACCACGCCGGCAACCCTATGAGGTCCGTCACTTCTTATTCATGAAGTTTTCGGTTTGGTACTGCTGGGGTCGGTTTCGGAGATACGGATGTCAAAAGAGGACACCGCACCAATGGATTTCTTATGTGATGAATTTAAGAATTTTTGAAAAAAGGACATCTAGAATAGGATATCAAAATAGTCTTATTAAACTCAAAGACTAGAATATAGTATCCTTAAAAGTCTAAATATTTTAAAATGACTTATTGTATAAAAGAACAAATATGCAAAATTAACTTTTTATATGATTTTATTATTTTCTTTTAAAAAAATGTGTATAATTATTACTCTGCCAGTACGATCACGCCAATCCGAAATATAAAAATAATGAAAAATTTGACATTTTTAAGAATAATTGTAAATTAAAAAGAAGTTATTGTACACTTTCAAGATTAGAAATATAATATTTAAAGAACTTTTTTTAATTACAACCCGAATACGTTCGGGAAATATTCAGCTGGTACAAAATAAAACACGGTGGTTATCGTACCTTTAGGTAGGCCTTACTTCATTTGAGAAAAATTTGAAAAAAATCGTTTCAAATTATTTTTAAAAAATCCGATCTTAATAGTTTTTTTACCGAAGAGTGTCTTCAAAAGTTTGTTTTTGCCAGGTAGCCTTCGAGATGTGAGTAAACCAGACATGTTAAATTTTATCAAAATCGATTAGCGATTTGTTGGGGCATACAGATGGACGCTAAAGTAAAAATCCCATTTTTAGGACTGAAAAGGAAAGATCTTTCAAAATCGGTTTAATCTCTACTTTAATTATAGCGATGTGTTCAGGCATACAGATGGACAAATGTCAAGGTAAAAATCCCCACTTTTAGAAATAAAAAGGAAAGATCCATCAAAATCGGTTTAATCTCTACTTTAAACTGTAGCGATGTGTTCAGGCATACAGATGGACAGACGCTAAAGTAAAAATCCCATTTTTAGGACTGAAAAAAAAGATCTTTCAAAATCGGTTTAATCTCTACGTTAATTTTAGCCATGTGTTCAGGCATACAAATGGACAAATGTCAAGGTAAAAATTTCTACTTTTAGGAATAAAAAGGAAAGA
>CM040185.1:96984331-97016831 GCA_022606455.1 Callitettix versicolor
CGTTACGGTGTTGCTTGTATGCGAAAGTTGTTGTATGAAGTTAATATTAAATTTAGGGTAAACCGAAAATAAATTTAACCATAAAACTGATAATAGTATAAGAACGTTTGTGTCGAAATAACTTATAGGGAAAAAGGAAAAAAGGATAACTGGTTTACACGAGGCAAACAGTGTTCAAGGAAAGTGAATAATTGTTATGCGAGAAAAATATAAAGTGTTCAAGAATAATGATAAAAGACTTATATGAGTAAAAAATGGTACATTCATTGAGACTGTCGGCAGAAGGGTTAGCTTCTTTAAATATATATATATATATATATATATATATATATATATATATATGTGTGTATGTGTGTGTGTGTGTGTGTGTGTGTGTGTGTGTGTGTGTGTGTGTCTGTCTGTCTGTCTGTCTGTCTGTCTGTCTGTCTGTGTGTGTGTGTGTGTGTGTGTGTGTGTGTGTGTGTGTGTGTGTGTGTGTGTGTGTGTGTGTGTGTGTGTGTGTGTGTGTGTGTGTGTGTGTGTGTGTGTGTGTAAAACGTCTCGAGAATATAGAAAATATAAATATAAGATATTTAACGCCTCGAGAATATAAGAAAAATAAAATCAAACCCACATGGTATTACTGAATATAAACCGTATACCATTGAACTGTTCCTGCTGGCAATATACATAAAGTACACATCATTACATGCTCGCGTTATGAGAAAATGAGAAAAAAAGTGGAGAGAAAGCGAGAGAGAGAGAAAGAGAGAGAGAAAGGAGATGCATGCACTTTGTATGTACAAAACATACATACGCGCGCGACCAACTCAGTCGGAACCGGCAAACTAAAGAAAGGAGAAGAGAAGAGAACTGAAGGGGTCTGTGTAATACTTCCCCTACTCACGTTACTTACGCTTCGTAAGCCTACTCGATGAAACCGAATCACTCCATGGTGACAAGTGCAAAGTGCACAACGCGGTATAAGAAGCTAAAGCTTCAAAAAACCGTTTACACTGGAAAGTAATAAGTAGTTTTTATAAGGTAGTAAGAGAAAGATTACATGAATTGAAAGGTTTACACGGAAAAATTGGAAAAAGTGTGCATGTGAAAATGAAAAACAATTTGCGTTGGAAAATAAGAAATAATTTATATGAGAAAGTAAGAGACATTTTTAATGCTTTAGAAGTTCTCTATTGACAAGTTATAGCCAGGCGCTTTCTTCACTTAATATTGTTAATTATATCTGTTACATCCTTAAATGTAACAAGTGGTATTACCGAGTCTCTCTGTGTTATAATTTACACAATCCAAATCTCCACTTTGATTCTAATTTGGCTGAAATGTACTTACAAGATGATTTGCAAACGTATCTGGATTAACGACAGCACCCGTACAACACGACATCTTAGTCTAGCTTCGAGTTTTCCCAAGATACTCTTTTTTTGCTTATCTTGATTGCTCTTAGCTACTGGTCATTTTCTTTTTAATTGAAGGAATCAAAGAATTTGGGCTTCTCAAATACTTGGTTGAATAATCCTTGTTCTGTTAGGAATTTGTTTACAGAATCATTCTTAATTTTTTTTTCATTTTGTCACTCAACCGCTGAATAATCCTGTTGAGAGCTCCCTTATCATTGGCCTGGTACTCTCAGAAGTGCAGAGTGGGAACTCGCTCGATGATTCACTTCTGATTGGTTCTGGAGTTCTGAGCCCCTGTCCCGTAACGATTACGTTCTTCGACTATTTCATTATTAAATTAAGTTTTTAATTTACTGGTTTTATTGCCCGACGCTCTTCTTCCGAGGTTGGGGAAAACCTCATCCAACTTCGCGACCGTTGACCAATTTTGGTTTATTTTCAGGGAACTTTCCCCTATTTTGTTTTTGGCCCCGGTATTTAATTTCTGAGAGACATTTCCCTATTCGCTACTTGGAGAGGCGTCCGATATGGGACCAGCATCACACATTGACTTAACAAGTGAAAACGTGAAATTTGTTTAAACGAGACAATTCACACGGTAAAATATTAAAAAAATATACCTTGTACAAGAATGTAAAAAAGTGTTTACATGCGAAAATAAATAATGTTTAAAATAAACAAAATGCAGGAAACGGCTTACACGGGAAAACAAGAAAGAATTATATGGGAAATACTTTTATGGAAATACAGTTTCTAAACTCTCCAAACGAGAAAAAGAAAAGGGAGTATTTCAAGCAATTTTCGTGATTGCGTTTAAAGTTTAATGTTTTCTGTAGAATTGATGTTCGTAGTTTGTGTTATCTCACGATAAGAAACAGAACAGACTTTGTAAAAAAAAACTCGAGAATGGGGTCGGCGAAATGTTTTATCTGGAAATATTTTATTTATTCAGACTAAAAACCGTTAATGAAGTACGTTGTAATTGTTTGAGAACACTTCTTGCCAATTGTTTAACAAGAAAAACTGTGCAGAGAAAATAAACTGGTTTTGATTTTATATTAAGGCTTTTGATATGCAATACGGGTACACAACTGTATTCCGGGATTGCATAGTGCGAAGGCGCGACAAATATCTGGCCAGTCCTATTAGATATCAAATTCATTTCATCTATATTTTATCTCAGAGTTATGATCAATACAAATCAAAATGGCTCATTATTATTACAATTTTTCAGTATTTGTTCAGAAAGAATAATATAGATTTCGAATTAGAAGTTTTAAATAATTCCAAAACACAGGTGTTTCTCAGACGTAATGGAAGCGAATCGATATCAATATATTTTGTATCGTACATTTTTGTGAAAATCTAATTTTAATAATATAACCAGCTTAGAAGCAGCATAAATTAGCATTTAAAATTTCCAAATTGCGCTGGATAAATCCTTAGCACTTTTGAAATCATTTTAATATTTAAAAAAAAACGTTAAAAATTAAAACGTTAAAAATAAAATGCTAATTTATGTCTACCTAAACGCTGATTGTGACAGTGAAATCTGTCTTTTTAAATGAACAATAAATTTTTATTTTACTTATTAAAAAAATGTAATTTAACCATTTTCAGCTCTAAAATCTGCGAAAAATAGCACTGTAAAATTTTAAACTACATTAAAATCGCTGAAATTAACCGCACAGTCGGGGTTCATTTTCGTATTTTCAGTGTAATATTAAAATTTAAATTTATGCAGATTTTAACGATAATCGTACTGGTGAAATTGAGTTTTCAAAAACGTGCACAGTAACATTTACTTCCATCAGCGAAACAGCTGTGTGTGGGGATTATTACTAAAGTTATTTTTTACATATTAACCAATAAGATGCTTCCACGTTTTGTTAAGTAGTAATTGATTGAACGAGATATACAATAGACACTACTAGCTTGAGACATCTCAGGTCCTCAATTAGTTATCTGATGTAAATATAAAGTTGAATTATGCAATATCAATAAGTATGATACGCTATATAAACAGCTGTTCGGAAGGAACGATTGGGACGACCGACCAGTCTGTTCTGCAGTGAGGCTAAAGCTAGTTCGCGCAAGGCTACTGCGCTTAGATAAGTGAAATTGTGCATCGTGATTTTTGGATATAGAACATTCTCGTGAATACGCGAACTGTCATAAATTTCATGCAGAAGGAATTTTTTTTGTTAGAGTGCCAGTATGGAGAGAATTTTATAAAAATTTTGACTGTGCGAACTTTGGGTGTTTTCACCGATTTTGTAGCTCCGTTTTTAAGAAAAGAAATAACGGCTAACCTAGAAGGGGAAAGCCATTAAACTCTGATTAGCGGGAAAAAAACAATCAATCTGTTTAATATGTTAATCGAACATTAAAGTTTTTATCTATAATTCATACTATTTTCACAAATATATTTTTGTAAAGGGCCCTAGAATATTATTTTAGTTAGTTATAGTGACGTCACTAATACGATTTTTTACATTTTTAGTAAACGTATTATCCTCTTGAAGAATATATTTTTGTTCGAGTTTGTATTATATATGTATTATATATACATACATATATATATATATATATATATATATATATATATAATATATATATATATATATATATATATATATATATATATATATATATATATATATATATATATATATATATATATATATATATATATATATATATATATATATATATATATATATATATATATGTAGTTTTGTTTTGTTATGGTTTATTTTGGTGGATAAATGACATCCTTAAAATTATAGTTATATTCCAAAAGATTGGTAGAGATTTAAGTTTAAGTTTAGTTTTGATTTTTTTCGTTTGCCTCGCTACAAGTTGAACTAATTTTATCACTATAAGTGTTATATATATTTTAATTATTATTGTTTTTTCTTTCAATAGTGTACGTAAACAGAAGTAACTAATTAATTTTTTTTCCTGTCACTATTTGTTTTTTGTTTGTTTTTAATTGTAATATGGCAAGTTAAAAAAAAAACAATTATACATTTTGAAATTCAACAAGTTTGATTTCTTTAGTCACCCTGTGCATCGTAACCTCGCACAGGCATTCTCGTAGTCTTGGTCTAAACAGTGGGGTATAAATTAGCTAACGTGGCGCTCAACAAATGGTTCATTGAAACGAGATACAAAATTAGTTATGGCCCACACCCCTTCTCCTCTGTAGCTAGCAAACAGATTTGCCAAATTTTTATACGGGAACGTAATAAGCTCGATTTCGATACTAATTAATTATTGGATATTAATTAGTTTGATTTAATAAGTATCTAAAAGAATTCACAGCCGGTTTATAGAACCTTTATTTAATGCTCCAATAGTAAATGCCAAATTGACATAATGTCTAATTAGTTTTCTAAGAAATATTTAATCAATCAAAGATTAGCTAACTTCAATTAAACTCTCGTTAACTTTAATTAAAAATTAATTGCAGAAAATGGATGTTTTCAAACGAACTACCAACGTATTTTGTAATTTTTAGGTTATGTCGACTGTTTGCTTTTTTGCTTCCATAGTTACGTGTTTTATACGTTTTTGATTGCTGTAGGTTATTAAATTTTTGGGAAACGTAGCGCACTCGTAGGCAGCAGTGAGGGAGAGTTACTTCGATTTTTTTTTTAACGTCCGACTATTGTGCACACTTGGGCTAATGCAGACGGTGGGGATGTTTTATAGCGTATGAAAATGCCAAGCCCTCGCCGGGAATCGAACCCGGATCCTCGGGATGAAAGTCTAGTACGCTATCCACTAGACCACCGAGGCGGTACTTCGAAATTATACTTTAAATGTAAAAATCGCTTTTTTACTGAAACTTAATCTAATCTTGAATTTTTCATCCGAAATATAATTAAATAAAATTAAAGTTTAATACTTAAATAATTCAGTTACTTCTGGTAACTCTTCATTTGAATTACGGTAATTTTTTATACCCGTGAACTTGTTGCCAGTAAGGCCTAAAATGAATTTATAGGTTGTACTGTTATTGCAAATAAATAATTTGGGAAAAACTTGTTAAAACTAAAAATAAGTTAAAGCGAATAAAATTTAAACATTCAGATAAAGTCGTACGGGATATTAACTTAAAATTTTGAAAATTTGAAAAATCACAATTAAAATAAAATAAATTAGTACAGCAGAAAATCACAAACGAAACTTTGACAAAGTTGTAAATTTTGTAAAATGGTATAGTCGAATTTCTTTTTAATTTTTAGGCTACATGGGACCAATTTGAGTCAATATTTCGGTCTCTTCTTATCCTTGCACTGTGAGGATTCCAACTTCTTCTTTCTCCAATACTCCTTCATCCTATCCGATCTTCGCCTCCTGACCTCGTCTGACACCTCCACCGTCCCTCGTCATTCCGGCTTTCCTACGTCAAACCTGATGTTTTTCAGAATGCTTCCGATTCTCGTTCTGTCTGGTGCATCCTCGATCCGCAAACCAATCTCTTGCAGATCTTTCAGAGTCTGCGAGACGTAGTGTCCTTGGGTCTTCCTATTAATATTTCTCATGACCAGCTGTTTCAGAATCCTGCTGTTGGGCATCCTAAGGATGTGGAAGAGATGGGCAATTTTCCGTTTTTTCATAACACTTGTAATTGGGTCTACCTGTTTATACACTGTCTCGTTGGTAGCGACTCTCCAGAAACCATCTTTGTAGTAACTTTTATTTAAACAGGTCCTAAGGATTCTTTTCTCGATCTTAAGTGACTGGTCAGTCCTAACATTATTCTTGATCTGGAAAAGGGTCTCGCAGGCGTAGAGAACCACAGAACTGTAGTGTCTTACTTTGGACTTTATCGAGAGACTTTTTTTGTTATAAGTTGACCACGTTAAAAATTTCGCTTGCTTGAGCTTCGCTATTCTATTCAATATTGCAGGTTTTTTGTCCAAGTTATGGCAGATAATTTCTACTGATATATTATAATCCAACTATAGTGGTAATTGTAATAGTAGTAAAATATTAGTAGTAATTATTAATCTACAATTAAAATATTTAATGGACGAATACTGGGACATTAAATTAAATTAGTGTTATCAGTTATATCTTCAGTTAGCAGTTAATTGTTGTAGAAACCGACTGTTAGTGCGCACCCTTGATTACGTTAGAACACAGTGTAAAATTTACTTGATCCAGAAATCTAGATTCACCGCAAAATGACCATGTAGGTTATTTGAATATTTAATAGTGTTTGATTATCGGACTTTGTATTTTTTGTCGTTAAACAGAAAGAGGGGGATATACGCAGCGCTGTTCACCATAGCGGCGGATAAAGTAACTAATGCATGTTTAGGCGATGTTTACATTAAAAATGTTAAATAAAATCAACAATTATCAAACGGTACAGTAACCTAAAGACACACGCTAGTCTGGTAGCCCCCCAGCGGTCGATTGTTATCACGTTAAGGGGACAAACGGGGCAACATTTCTTGAACGGTAACGCGCATGGTCGTATCGTGGTGGGAGCGCTTTCGGAATTTCCAACGGAGGGGTAGTGAGTTGGAAGCCACCCCTTAGCGCGATCACCGTCAGTGATGTGTTTTGTGTTGTGATCCCCTTCAGAAATTTATGTGTTTGGTGTTGATTTTTGTGTGATTTTTTTTTACTTATTGTTGTTGCACGTATTTTGGTTAGAATGTTTACGGAAATGAATGTGGACAGGTTTATGTAGTATTTTTAATTTTTTTTTTTGAAAATAGTGAATCGATTTTAGGTTATCGTTTCACGTTCAGAATCGATATAAGGAAATTTCGATAGGACAGAATGTGCAGAATGCGTTTTTATGTAAGTATTCGTATTTTGTATTTAGTCTGTAAGAAATGTTTTACGATGATTATAACACTGCGTGTATTAAACGATTAGACAACGATAAAAATGAAAAAAAGGTCGATTCTGCTTTTTTTTTATATAATTTGTAGAATTATGTATAATAAAAATGTGCAAGGGTTTAGGTAATTCTAGGTATTTTTTTGTTGAAAATTTTAATACAAAAAATGATTGAAAAACAAAATGCAACTGAGAAACCACATTGTATCTTCACCATTGCACGCTTTCACCTAAACCAATCTGAAATTTTAGGACAATAAAACGAGGTTACGTTTTAGCAAATAAACGAAATGGATTGAAACTTTTGTTTAAATTTATTGTAAATATAAATAATTTTGTGATGAGAGAACAAATCTACCATTATTTGTTTTTATAACTCAGTAAAAAAAAAAAAATATTTCTCATCACAGTTTTAAAATATCACAAACTAGCATCTTAAATTACATTTGAAATACGGAAATCTGTCTCACCTACCGTTAGATTTGTATATTTATTTTCAGTGGGATTTAAAGATTGAATAAGCTATACAGGTTTTAACGCTGATTAACAGTGGGTATATTTTAACATACAAATAAACAAAGTGTACATTTTTAAAGATTTGGTATAACGGCCATTTTGAAACCGTTGAACGCATTTTAACGGGTAACTTTTTTTGGCTGAGTTATAAAAACAAATAATGGTAGATTTGTTTTCGATTTGTATATTTATTTTCAGTGGGATTTAAAGATTAAATAAGATATACAGTTTTTAACGCTGATTAACAGTGGGTATATTTAAAAGTAAAAATAAACAAAGTGTACATTTTTAAAGATTTGGTATAACGGCCATTTTGAAACCGTTGAACGCATTTTAACGGGTAATTAACTTCAAACAACAATTGCAAATGTTAGAGTGCTAAAATACGCGTACGAACGCACGCACGCGCGCGATCGTCTGTACACACAATTTTAACAAACCCTCACGAATAATTGATTTTTTACAGTTTTTAGTGAATTAATTGTCTAATATTTAATTGTTTTTCCTTTATCTTTATTAGTATTTACAATCTGTTCGCAGGACACTAAGTAAATTGTATGGCTAAAATAATGACATGAAAGCATGTATCCATTGATACATACTAATAATGAGATTATATAAATAATAATAATAATAATAAAATATTGCTACATAATGTTGTATCTGTTAGGTCAGCTGTTAATTGTCAGGCCGCTAGGTATTCTCCTCTTGAGTCTTCGTGTTGTCGATCCATTAAATTTTCAGTCAAAACATTTGGATGGACT
The DNA here is from genome assembly GCA_022606455.1 of Callitettix versicolor. Taxonomy (NCBI): domain Eukaryota; kingdom Metazoa; phylum Arthropoda; class Insecta; order Hemiptera; family Cercopidae; genus Callitettix; species Callitettix versicolor. Next base: position 96,992,880 of record CM040185.1, read on the forward strand.
AATATTCGATGTCGGTAACTATTCCTATAAGTTTCAGTTTCTTCTGCGATGGTCGGAATATTGAGTTGCTTGTGGATTATTTCATTTGTGATTATTTTTGGAGCTGTTAAGATTAAACGTAGTATCTTAGATTGGAAGCGTTGTAAAATTTCAGTATTTGATTTGCAAGCAGAACCCCATAGTTGTATCCCATACGTCCATATTGGTTTCAGTATTGTCTTATATCAATATTTTGTTATTGGTTGAAAGTTTGGATTTGTGCCCAATCAGCCAGTACATATTTCTGAGTTTAATACCAAGTTGTTTACGCTTAGTAAAAATATGTTTCTGCCAATTCAGACGTCTCGGTGGCCTAGTTGATAGCGTACTGAGCTTTCACCCTGAGGACCTGGGTTCGATTCCCGGCCAGGGCTTGGCATTTTCATATGGAACACGATGAAATCATCATCACCATGAAAACGATCCAATCATCTCATCGTCTGCATTAGCCCAAGTGTGCACAATAGTCGAACGTTAAAAAAAAAATGTTTCTGCCAACTCAGACGTCTGTCCAAATAAATTCCCAGGTACTTCACTTCTGAGGTCTGCGGTATCAGTTTTGTATTTAGGGATACTGCTGGACATGTAAGCTTCCTTAATGTGAAGGTTATATGTTGACATTTAGCTTCATTAACTTTTATACGCCATTTTTCCATCTAAAGTTGAACTATTTTCAAACTATGCGTCTAATATTTAATAAAAAACGTTATAAATTATTTTTAGCTAAGGCATCGTTTATAGATTACCGGTGTAACAAAGTCGGGTGGTGGCGTAAATTTACATCTATGAACGTAGCGTGCTGGTAAACAGTTGAAGTCCTAATCCAGCAAACGTTAAGTACATCTAATTAAAAAAAAATCGGTTTTTCAAACAAAAATAAAAATCATGTAACATGTTTTGTCTTTATGTTTTAATTTAATTACGATAATTTGTTGGAATTATTTTTTAAAATAATGTACTTAAGTATGTAAATGGAAGTATAATAAAATTAAATGTACTATTGTATATCAATAATTTAATATGAGACTTGCAAAATATACTCTCTCTTTATTTGTTTCACCCAACTTTAGGATACACTAAATCAATCACTTTTTAATGTTCTGTGCCTTCCTCGTAGCCCAGTAATGCTTCATTCGTTGTGATCTTGCTTTTCTTTCTTCGTCAGAGATTTGGATCGTTCGCTTGGATTTGACTTTGCCTTGGAACCGTTGCTTCTTGTCCTTGGTTATTGTTTTGGCTGTTCTGTCCATGAGCATAATGTCAGTGATTTTTAGTTCTTTATGTCTTTCTTCTTCTATTGCGAAAGTAGTCAAATATTTTTTTGGTTAGTCTATTTTCGTCCATTCGAAGGATATGAAAAATATACTATTATGTATCAATATAAATTTGTACACGCGCATTAAGCAAAATCCATTACAAACAACCCTAAAACATGATACATGTTAAAAAATAATAACAGACGTAATAACGCGTGCAAAAACAAGTGTTATAGGCGATAATTAGTTTTTCGTAATTTTAAATAAATAAACTAAAATCCACACTACCTCGTGATTATAAATCTATGTTCGTCACTGAAAATATCGGTTCGCAAGCACTGGGAGTATTAAATATTTGCGGAATGCAGCTGACTCGCTGACGTGATGGAGGCGAATTTATAAAATATTTTTTATGCCCTTTTTGAAAAAAACGATTTTAGTCATAATCAATATTAAAATCTGCAAGAATTTGAAATTAAAAATACACTGAAAGTACAAAAATTAGACCTGACCGCCATTAAACTCCTCTTTTTCAACGGGTTTTGGTAATACAAAATGCTAATTTATGTAGATTTTAACGCTGATTACGATGGTGACTTCAGTTTTTTCCAGAACATTTCAGATTAAAAACTACGAATTTTTAATGATTCGAAATGGTCGCCATTTGAAAACTATAAACAGATTTCGCTGGGTTACGAACTTGTCCAGTCTGTTAACAAAATCGATTTTTATGCCAAATTTTAAATAATTAAATAAAGTATAGAAATAGTAAAATAAATATTTATACAAACAATCTGTTTTTATAAGCTTTATTTTTCAAAAATATTATTTAGATAATGTTCTTATAATTTACTACTTTTTTAATTACAGGGGCGATAAAATAATTGAATGACCCCGTAATTTAAATTTAAAAAGGTGATAAAATGTATTTAAAAACGGTTTAAAGAAAACAAATAAATATTGCCTCAATACTGGAAGATGAGAATGATTTTCAAAACTTTGTGCTATTATTATTTAAGAAATGTTGTTAACAATAAACTTCAATTTACAAACTTTAACCAATCGTTCCTAAAATACTCGCACAAATATTATTTTCATAATTGTAATTCTCTTCTTGATTTTTCGTACTGATTTTAAAACGTATTATTTTATAAAGGGTTAAAAAATGTAGAATTGAAATTTTAATTAGGTATGAAAATTTAGAAATTCTTAATGCTATTAATTTTAGTGCATTTTAGCGATAAGGAACACACGTTATTGAACGAATACAATGTTTAATTTATCAGCTGATGTTTTTATTGAATTCGATTCCGATCGACAGATCAGCTGATTCCGTGTTTCATTATTACGTGGCAAATATGACTTAATGAGAGGCAGATGATTGAATTAAATCAGGGTTCATCAACAGATGTCCACCACAATTTAGTCAGTGTAATTGGGTAATTTAAACACACGAGAGGCATGGTACGTAAATATTATTCAAATTTTCTTTTATTTTAATGAATTGGGGGACTCCATTCTCCGGAAATGAAGCAAAAAATATATTAATAATATGAAGGGAAGATTTAAAAAAAAATTTGGAATAATTATAATGACCTTGTGGAAAATTGGAAACACAATAAATAAACATAAGGCAATAATGATCATCAACAAACGTTTTTCTTCTTTTAGTTAAATTAGTTCCGGTTTTTTTATTTTCCTCCTTAATTCCATCAAAGCATTATATAGAGTAAGTTGAATACTTTGTTTTCTAAGATATACTGATCAGCTGTAGCTCGGATAAACGGGTGCTTATAGTCATCTGTTGTATAAAAACAAGATCTGATATGAGGCAAGATATTTACGTCTTCCTATTTGAAAGTTTATTGTTATGAACGTGTGCAGCTCACTATGGTATAGTTAGAATATTTTGAATGAGAGCTCAATCGATATGACATGTTTGATTGCGTTTTTAAGCGTTCATATATTATATGTTTATTAGTTCTCGAGATATATCGAAATTTGTAAGCAACAATGACAACTTTTGGACGTGTATATTTGTGTTTTTTCCATAACTAGTTATACAATTTGTAGATTGAAAGTCCATTCTTTGTGGCGTGTTGTGGTCAATATTTTACGTCCTCATACATTATTAGCGTATTGGTTCTCGAGATATACCGAAATTTGTAAGCAACAATCACAACTTTTAGACATGTATATTTGTGTTTTCTCCGTAACTAGTTATGATAAAATTTGTAGATTGAAAGTCCATTCATTTTGGCGTGTTGTAATCGATGTTTTACGTCCTCATATATCATTAGCATATTATTAGTTCTCGAGATATATAGTAATTTGTAAGCAACAATGACAACTTCTAGACATGTATATGTCTTCTCCGTAACTATGTATGTGTTACGGACATGTATGTGTTTTCTTCTTCTAGACATGTATGTGTTTTCTTCATAACTAGTTATGATAAAATTTGTAGATTGAATGTCCATTCGTTGTGGCGTGTTGTAATCAATGTGTTACGTCCTCATACATCATTAGCATATTGGTTCTCGAGATATACCGAAATTTGTAAGCAACAATCACAACTTTTAGACATGTATATTTGTGTTTTCTCCGTAACTAGTTATGATACAATTTGTAGATTGAAAATCCATTCGTTGTGGCGTGTTGTAATCAATGTTTTACGTCCTCATACATCATTAGCATATTGGTTCTCGAGATATACCGAAATTTGTAAACAAAAATGACAACCTTTAGACGTGTGTATTTGTATTTTTTCCGTAAGTAGTTATGATACAATTTGTAGATTGAAATTCCATTCGTTGTAGCGTGTTGTAATCAATGTTTTACGTCCTCATACATCATTAGCATATGGGTTTTCGAAATATATCGTAATTTGTAAGCAACAATGACAACTTTTAAACATGTGTATTTGTGTTTTTTCCGTAAGTAGTTATGATACAATTTGTCAATTGAAATTTCATTCGATATAGCGTGTTTTAAGCTCTCCATTACCAATATTTATTTGTTATTTTTTGAGATAATATACAAAAAATTTGAATACTTTCATTTTATAATTTGACAAAGATCATTTGAAAGAACGTAAATGAAATATTTATGAATTTAAAGCAAATGTTTGTGTTGCTTTTTAAAAGCAAATCCTCTTCGATAACTATTAACAAAAAAAGCTGACAGTAAATCCTTTTCATGTTATCGTTTTATATTCAGAGTAAATATTCGAAAATTTAAAAGCAAGATGCATTTTGTTGTTTTAAATTATGTACTTTTAGGGTAATTCGCGCGCTTGTCTGTCTATCTGTCCTAATGTATGTTTTATTTGTAAGAAATGTGACTGATCACTATAAAATTTCGAAAAAAATAGTCTTTGTATTGGCCCAAATCCAGAAAAATTATATCGATTAACGACAAAAACATTTAGTGATATGTATATATATTATTATTATTATTTGCGCATAGACCCTGTTGGATCACGCAAAGCACTCCGACTCATGTCTTGTTCCTTCTAATCCTCCACACCTCCCTCATCCTGTCCCCATGGATCCTCTTCCGCTCCTCCGTCCATTTTACCCCTGCTCTCTTTTGGGATTTCATTCTCTGGGACCTTCCAACCGAGCATCTTTCTCCTGTATGCGTGCCTATCTTTAACATCTCTTGAGTCTATTCCTGCGTCATGTAGGTCTATTCTGACTTGTGCGATCCACGACGTTGTTGATTTGACATCTTGTATATACTTAAGGATTCTGTTGGCAAATCTCGTTGTTGGGAGTCTACTGATGTGTCCATAGAACCGAAGCCTCCTTCTTCTGATATCTGCTGCCAGGTTCGATATCTTCTCTGTGGTCTTCCGGGAGTGCAACCTGTATCCATCTTCTGTTAATCTAGGGCCAAGGATCTTCCTCAAGATTTTGCGTTCTTCCTTCAAAATGCCCTTCATGGTAGCTTTTGTGTGGAGTGCTAGCGTCTCGCTTGCATATAATACCTCCGGTTTTATGACTTATGTATATATATATATATATATATATATATATATATATATATATATAAAATGGGTAAAGTTTGAAGGGATTTTTTTAATTTATCTAGAGTGGGGTACTTTTTGAAGTTATAAATAATAGTGATTCAGAATATAGTTTTTTTAAAAAAGAGTTTATATAGAGCCAACAAGATCTCTCTAAAACTTCGTCACTTTTTTCGTAATGTTAGATAGAAAAATCTTGAACACAGTGTATACCTAGTAATAAGCAATGTCTTACAATTAAAGTAACATTATTTTCGTTAAACGTATAAGCACTAAGAACTATTAAAAAACAAATATTGTTTAAAAGAAGTACACGTATGTTACTGACAGAAGCAAAGCTTTTGTTAATGATATCTGTGCTGAATATATAATTAGTTTGAAGATGTGTTTACAAATATTTTGTTTTTTTTAAAATAAATAAATGTATGACCCTACTTAGATATTATTTACTGCAGATATAGTAAAAGATCAGTTGTTTTATATTAATTCGTAACGATCAGCTGATGTGCTATAATAACTTTCAGGTTTGCTTTAAAAACCTGCAATATTAACACAATTATTGTAAACGTTTATTTTAATTTCGAATTTATTATAAACGGTTCCGTTTCAATATGGCAGCATCTGTTTTACAACGACGATTGAACGCAGTTTTGGCCAAACGCATTAAACGATTGTTTTGAAATTTAATACGAAAATAATTCGTATTAATCCCAAATAATGTATGCGTAAGCTTTTATCCTATTTACTTTTGTTTCAAGATGGCGGCCTCTGACTTAACGATGACGAGTGAACGGAGTTTTGGCCAAAACGCATTAAACGATTGTTTTGAAATTTAGTACGAAGATAATTCGTATTAATCCCAAATAATGTATGCGTAAGCTTTTATCCTATTTACTTTTGTTTCAAGATGGCGGCCTCTGACTTAACGATGACGATTGAACGCAATTTTGGCCAAAACGCATTAAACGATTGTTTTGAAATTTAGTACGAAGATAATTCGTATTAATCCCAAATAATATATGCGTAAGCTTTTATCCTATTTACTTTTGTTTCAAGATGGCGGCCTCTGACTTAACGATGACGAGTGAACGGAGTTTTGGCCAAAACGCATTAAACGATTGTTTTAAAATTTAGTACGAAAATAATTCGTATTAATCCCAAATAATGTATGCGTAAGCTTTTATCCCATTTACTTCCGTTTCAGTAGGTGGCCTTTGACTTAACGATGACGAGTGAACGCAATTTTGGCCAAACCCATTGACCGATTATTTTGAAATTTGGAACAAGAATTGTACAAAGGAACGTTGTATAAAGCCCGAACGACGTGTATGTAAGATTTGATTTTGTTTACCCTTTGTTGAAGATAACCTCTGGTTTAACAATGACGATTGTAGTCGCTGGTTGTTTTACGTAATACTGGCTGAACGGCAAGACCTATCATAATTTTGACCACTTCGAGAAGAAAGAGCATTAATTCTCAATAAAAGTGGTCCAGTGACATTTTCTCTACGTATTACGGTTACCGGTTAAATTGGGGGGAAATATTACGAGCGCATCAGAGCGCTCTTGTGGAGCAATGGCCAAGCAATTACGAATATACTGCGAGGTCTAATGTTTTTCGAAATAATAGTAAAAAGTAATAACATTTAAAAAGCTAACATCGTGAAATCAGACTTTAAAAATTGTAGTGTAACAAAAATATGATTTAAAAAAATGATTTACAGTTTTCTCTTGTGTATAACAAACTCAAAATGTAATATTTTCGTAACCGAATTTAAATTTCCCGTATCGAAATAGTCCTGGGAAATCCGTTTCAATCAAATGCGGTGATTTTTTTTCAAAACTGTGATAAGATTATTTTCACTCAGATTATAGGCAGGCGATATGTAACAATAATTTCATCGCGGTGACGTCACTTATCGATTCAACCCCGTTATGATAGTGTAACAGAAACGATCCCGTGGCTACTGAGATGCCGTACAAATACGCGTCTAACAAGATTTCACGCTGTGTTCGTTTCGCGCGGTCAGCGTTTTTAAATTGGGATTTACTGGTTGGATAGTTAAAAAACAATACAAACATATTATATTTAATAACCGCGGCACGCAGCTGTCTCGCTCGTACGATGGAAAACACCGTGTAAACGGTAAGTTTTTGTTTTTAACTACTTCAGTAAGTAGTTTTTTCGAATAGACAAAATTCTAAGAAAGCAGCTCATAGATACTCTTTTGAAAATTCTATTTCACTATTGTCAGATAAAAATTTTCAAAAATTTATATTAAAAAAAAGGAAAACGAAAGTAAAAATAAACCCCGACCGCCTACGAAATATTTTTCGTATATATATATATATATATATATATATATATATATATATATATATATATATAATGTATGTCGACGCACACAGAAATCAGACACTACAACACAGTCATAAAACCGGAGGCATTATACGCAAGCGAGACACTAGCACGCCATACAAAAGGTACCATGGAAGACATTTTGAAGGAAAAACGCTAAAATCTTGAGGAAGATCCTTGGCCCAAGATTAACAGAAGATGGATACAGGTTGCACTCCCGGAAGACCACAGAGAAGATATCGATCCTGACAGCAGATATCAGAAGAAGGAGGCTTCAGTTCCATGGACACATCAGTAGACTCCCAACAACGAGACTTGCCAACAGAATCCTTAAGTATATACAAAGAGTCAAATCAACAACGAACGTCGTAGATCACACAAGTCAGAATAGACGCAGAAATAGACTCAACAGATATTGAAGACAGAAACGCATACAGGAGAAAGGTGCTCGGTTGGAAGATCCCAGAGAATGAAATCCCAAAGAGAGCAGGGGTAAAATGGACGGAGGAGCGGAAGAGGATCCATGGGGACAGGATGAGGGAGGTGTGGAGGATTAGAAGGAACAAGACATGAGTCAGAGTGCTTTGCGTGATCCAACAGGGTCTATACGCAAATAATAATAATATTATAATTATATATATATATATATATATATATATATATATATATATATATATATATATATATATATATTGTTAGGAATTAAGGAATCAACTATCGGTGTTTCAACAATCTGTTTTAATACGTATAATTATGCTGCAATCTTCTTATACTCTTTCGGTTACAACTACACTTGATAACACGAGACTGAACACTACTGAATGTTTGGACCCGATCGAAATGTTTTTCAGAAATAATGTCCCAAGATCCTCTCCGGAAACCCGTGCCCCAATCTGTTTTACCCAAAAAGAGAAAGGGAAAAGCTGTCTATTTACCCCGTAGGCTGTCGATCTGCACCTCAGCACCGTCGAGGCTGGAATCTCCTCTTGGAGCATCAGTCACTTCCTGCCCGTAAAGTTGGCCTTCAAACAGTTCTTCGGTGCCTCCAGAATACACTGACCGCGACCTACTTTTTCCCAAAGCTTTTATCTACGTAAACTGCTGTTCTACGTATCTTGTTATAACAACAGGCGGTATGTCAGGAGTTTCATAATTTTTTACGTCTTTGTTAGTAGTGTTTATACAGCCTGAGATTTTATTTCTTAATTAATTAACTATCTAACTATACTAAATAAATAAATAAATAAATAAATAAATATATATATATATATATATATATATATATATATATATATATATATATTGTTTGTTTGTGTGTGTGTGTGTGTGTGTGTGTGTGTGTGTGTGTGTGTGTGTGTGTGTGTGTGTGTGTGTGTGTATGTGTGTATGTGTATTGGCTGTTTAAGTAATTTATAAACATTGTTTCGACAGTTATTGACGATTTATTATTGAAACACTTTTTATTGTTTAAAGAAATTAATGACATGACTATAAAATAAAAAAGGTAAATTTTATTACTATGTTTAATATAATGATCTGTCTTCCCTAGCTTCGTTAATTCTACTTTTGTTGACGCGTTTCGGAGAACCTCCATCTTGAAAAACTATATCTATACTCAACTATATCTATACTATATCTGTAGTTGAGTATAGATATAGTTTTTGAAGATGGAGGTTTCCGAAACGCGTCAACAAAAGTAGAATTGACGAAGCTAGGGAAGGCAGATCATTATACTCAATATAGTGACAATAATCCTAGCAGAAAAGAAGAAGAGTATAAAAAGAATTTCAAGGTAAATTTATGTTACAGTTCACAACGTATTATGTACATTTGGATAACGTGAAATGTAAATAACATAATTTTCTGTTTATCAAATTCATTAAGTTTATATGTATAACTGAGTAATATTTATATAGATGTCCGTTTGTCCAGCTTGATGTGTAATAAATTATTTCGGTAATAATGTAACGCGCTCCGATAGATCAGAAATTTGAAAGTCTACTGAAGCGTGGGGCCTGCGTTGATTGATTGCTTTTCGGACTGTAGGAGTGAGGGCAAAAAGCGATTGTCACTCGTTCCTGAATTATTAACACATTTACAGATTGAGTGCGGTAATGTCGTACGATTGTATTGCATTTTGAATTACAACAAAAAAAAGAATATGTTACGACGGTATTATTGTGCTAAGATTTAAGTGCAAACTTAATTTTAGCATAAACTTAAGGTATTATTGTGCTAAGATTTAAGTGCATAATTAATTTTAGCATAAACTTAAGGTATTATTGTGCTAAGATTTAAGTGCATAATTAATTTTAGCATAAACTTAAGGTATTATTGTGCTAAGATTTAAGTGCAAACTTAATTTTAGCATAAACTTAAGGTATTATTGTGCTAAGATTTAAGTGCAAACTTAATTTTAGCATAAACTTAAGGTATTATTGTGGTAAGATTTAAGTGCAAACTTAATTTTAGCATAAACTTAAGGTATTATTGTGCTAAGATTTAAGTGCATAATTAATTTTAGCATAAACTTAAGGTATTATTCTGCTAAGATTTAAGTGCAAACTTAATTTTAGCATAAACTTAAGGTATTATTGTGCTAAGATTTAAGTGCAAACTTAATTTTAGCATAAACTTAAGGTATTATTCTGCTAAGATTTAAGTGCATAATTAATTTTAGCATAAACTTAAGGTATTATTGTGCTAAGATTTAAGTGCAAACTTAATTTTAGCATAAACTTAAGGTATTATTGTGGTAAGATTTAAGTGCAAACTTAATGTTAGCATAAACTTAATTAACTTTAGCGTGTTAATAACAAAGCCTTTGTTCTATTGAATGTTTTTATTGAAACGAAAAGTTATTAATTGCTATTTCTAATTATATTTATGAGAACATATTGACTGTTTTCTTAAAATGTTATTTTCGTAAGAACATATTGTCTAGTGTGTTAAAGAGTTATTTTCTTTGGAATGAATTGGCTGTTATTTTACTGAGAACCCATTAGCTGCTTTCTTACAATGTTATTTTCGTAAAATTTGAATATTTTTTATGGAACGTTATTTCCGCCAGAACGTATTGCAACATTTTATAGAATGTTATTTCCACGTGAACATACTGGATTAATCCGTGTAATGTTATTTCTGCAAAAACGTATTGGAATATTTTATAGAATGTTATTTCCGCGAAGACGTATTGGATTAATCTGTGTAGTGTTATTTCCGCTAGGACGTATTGGATTAATCTGTGTAATGTTATTTTCGCAAGAGCGTATTGGATTAATCTGTGTAGTATTATTTCCGCTAGGACGTATTGGATTAATCTGTGTAATGTTATTTCCGCAAGAGCGTATTGGATTAATCTGTGTAGTGTTATTTCCGCTAGGACGTATTGGATTAATCTGTGTAATGTTATTTCCGCTAGAATGTATTGCATTAATCTATGTAGTGTTATTTCCGCAAGAGCATATTGGATTAATCTATGTAGTGTTATTTCCGCAAGAACGTATTAAAACGTTCTTTAACGTGTTATTTCAAGGAAAACTGTAAATCCGAATGTCACTTGAATTGTACATTTTTCAAATTTAGGGCTTTTAAAGGGCTAGAACCCTTAAAATTTGGAGTTTTTGGTTTGAATATGATTAGGTCATGGCAATTTGAATATCAAATAACTGGTTGAATACGAATATGTCGTTAATATTTTACCTTTAAAGTTTAGAAGCTTTTTAAGGGCTAACAGTACTTACACAAAGAAACACGTTATATACTATTATTTTACGTACGAATATATTGGCTGTTTTTTAAAAAGTGTTTTATCTGAAATAAACTGCATTGCACGTTACATGAAACCACTACTCTTATTCAAAAGAGTGTGTTTATTTAAAACTTCCATTGCAGGCACCCTTTTATTTTAGAAACACTTTCAAAGGAAACCATTGGCTAGGTTAATTATTTCACCAAGTACATATTTTCTAAACTACTGTTTTTTTGTCGTTGTATTTCAGTCTATGTTAGCTAGGACAGTTTGACAAGTTGGCAACACTTTTTTCTCGACTGTTGTATGTCATGAACAACTATTGTTCCTACTGTTTGCAAAAATTCGGTAGCAACACTTCCGGTTGCACTCGGTTTCTCTTTTATCTGAGCTGGTTAGGCCCGAGCCTATAAAGCTTTATGTGCCCCATTTACCCTTGTAAGCGTGTGTTATCTACACTCTGCCGCTTCCACGCCAGTCAACACCGTTGCCACGGGAGACGACAAACATTACCGTTACGCCGCGTGCGTGTGTACCCAACTCTGTTCTGTTGGTTTTTGTAATCGCGCCTCTCTGCGCCCGTTTTGTATCGGTGGTTTTACGCCTAAACGAGATCGGTCCGGCTGTTTTGAAATATTTCCGCGTTATCAAGTGTTTTCCAGAACTGTATTTATGTTGTATACAACCTGTTCCGCGTACAATAAATTGAAAGATAACAGAGTTTAGGTTACGAATGTTTTGCTGTGAAACCATCAGTTAGGTACGTAGCATATCAAAGCTGTGTTTGGTGTAAATAGTGGCAGCATATAGAGACGGCAACCATCTCCTCACCCCCAAAAATGCAATGTATTGTGCATTTACGTCTGCTTAAAAATTTGCAATACCTTCTAGTGAAAATGTGTGTGTGTGTGTGTGTGTGTGTGTGTGTGTGTGTGTGTGTGTGTGTTTGTGTGTGTGTGTGTGTGTTTTGTGTGTATGTTGTGTGTTTTGTATGTGAGTGTACGTGTGTTGGATGTATGAGTGTGTGTGTGTGTGTGTGTGTTGTGTGTGTGTGTGTGTGTGTGTGTGTGTGTGTGTGTGTGTGTGTGTGTGTGTGTGTGTGTGTGTGTGTGTTGTATGTGTGTGTTGTGTGTTTTGTGTGTGAGTGTATGTGTGTTGGATGTATGTGTGTGTTTTCTGTGTGTGTGTGTGTGTGTGTGTTGTGTGTGTGTTGGATGTATGTGTGTGTGTTTTCTGTGTGTGTGTTGTGTATATTTGTGTTTTGTGTGTGTTGTGTGTGTTATGTGTGTGTGTTGTGTGTGTGTGTGTGTGTGTGTGTGTGTTTTCTGTGTTGTGTGTGTGTGTGTGTTTTCTGTGTTGTGTGTGTGTTTTGTGTGTTGTGTTGTGTGTGTGTTGTGTGTGTGTGTGTGTGTGTGTGTGTGTGTGTGTGTGTGTGTGTGTTGTGTGTGAGTGTATGTGTGTTGGATGTATGTGTGTATGTTTTCTGTGTGTGTGTTCTGTATGTTTGTGTTTTGTGTGTGTTGTGTGTGTTTTCTGTGTGTGTGTGTGTGTGTTGTGTGTGTGTGTGTGTTTTCTGTGTTGCGTGTGTTGTGTGAGTGTTGTGTGTGTGTTTTGTGTGTTGTGTTGTTGTTGTGTGTGTGTGTGTGTGTGTGTGTGTGTGTGTGTGTGTGTGTGTGTGTTGTTGTATGTGTAACGTTTCAAAATGGAGGCGTTACAAATCTTAAGAAAAATCCTTGGTAAAAATTAATTTTTTACGTTGTTTTCTAAATTCCATTGAATTACCGTAATTATCTTCGTTTAAATTTGAATAAATTAATATTTACAAACTTCAAATTCAATTGAAAATTTCAAAAATGAACCTTTTTTTGGTCCGATTCTAGTCTATCTCTCTCTCTCTCTCTCTCTCTCTCTCTCTCTCTATATATATATATATATATATATATATATATATATATATATATATATATATATATATATATATATATATATATATATATATATATATATATATATATAGAGAGAGAGAGAGAGAGAGAGAGAAGGAAAGATTGATTGATATATACCTTGTTTTCTCTTATCCTCAGAACAACTTATAATTAATATATAAATTAACAAATTGAATAATAAAAATAACATTTACAATTTTAAAATTATAATTATTAATACTTGAAATAAAACAATTATACATGTTAAATAAAATTTTCATAAAATTGAAAAAGGAAGGAAACTGTGCACTGCTTGTCTGGTACGAAAGCGACATGCCCCGGCCGCCTATCTGGTACAGAAGACCGCGACCCCTTTTATCACTCTCACAGATACAATACTATTAGTACAAAAAAAGCGCTTTAGTTAGAACGGTTGCAAGAACACTGTTCTTTTTCTAATTTTTCCAATTGAATTTGTGACTTTGATAATCTATATATATATATATATATATATATATATATATATATATATATATATATATATATATATATATATACAGATAGAAGTCCTAAAGGAATGTGGAGAGAGGGTCGGTCTACAGATCTCGTTTAAAAAAACCGAATTCTTCTGTACAAAATTAAATATTCAAGAACTAAACACAAAATATGGTAAGATAAACAGAGTCAAGCACTTCAAATATCTGGGAGAAATTCTTGAACCCACAGGTGGCGAGAAGGCTGCGCAAAAGGTTCGGCTACTGAGAATGAAGAGGGCTTCTTGGTGTAACGCGTGATATCTACAATAAGAGATGTATGTCGACGCACACAAAAATCAGACACTACAACACAGTCATAAAACCGGAGGTATTATATGCAAGCGAGACGCTTGCACTCCACACAAAAGCTACCATGGAGGGTATTTTGAAAGAAGAACGCAAAATCTTGAGGAAGATCCTTGGTCCGAGATTAACAGAAGATGGATACAGGTTGCACTCCCGGAAGATCACAGAGAAAATATCGAACCTGGCAGCAGATATCAGAAGAAGGAGGCTTCGGTTCAATGGACACATCAGTAGACTCCCAACAACGAGACTTGCCAACAGAATCCTTAACTATATACAAGGTGTCAAATCAACAACGTCGTGGATCGCACAAGTCAGAATAGACCTATATGACGCAGGAATAGACTCAACAGATGTTGAAGACAGGCACGCATACAGAAGAAAGATGCTCGGTTGGAAGGTCCCAGAGAATGAAATCCCAAAGAGAGCAGGGGTAAAATGGACGGAGGAGCGGAAGAGGATCCATGGGGACAGGATGAGGGAGGTGTGGAGGATTAGAAGGAACAAGACATGAATCGGAGTGCTTTGCGTGATCCAACAGGGTCTATGCGCAAGGTGCACATGTTATAATTGCAAGTATTGGTCTCACCGTGCCGTAATGACAGGCTGCTCCAACAGGGAATTAATCATTATAATTTCGCTAATAAATTATTTCTAAGATGAACAAATTTGATGCATAGAAAGACACTACGTGTATTAAGAGTGAATGCCGTATTGATTTCGTCGAATCGTTAATTTTTTTCTAAATTTTTTATTCGTGTCATATTTCACTTGTTGCCTTTCGTTATTTGTACTTATTTCAAAAACGCTGGCACGATTTATTCTTTTGCCGTCTGTCCTTTGAAGAACTTTCATTCGGGTTTTGAACCTTTAAGTCATTTTTCAACATTCTAAAATCTAACAAACCATCTTCACAACGTGAAATAGCTTTTTGTAACCTAAAAATTACACAAAGACGTGCTAAGTAATAGCTATTTGTATATTGTTACGTAGCATCAGTAGTACAATACTTGTATTTAATTATAGTTATTATTATAGAAATTTATAAATAATAATGTTTCACTTATTTTATTCATTTTAACATTTTAAAAGTCTAAATCTGTCATTACTTTATTTAATATTTATTCCATTCTTGCCTTTCAATATTCTAACTAAGTAGTCTATCTATGGTCGTGGTTTGATTTTCTAATACGTATTATAGTAAATCACTGACTAACATCAATAACATTTCACTTATTTTATTAATTTTTAATTTTTAATAATACGATTATTTTATTTAATATTTACTAAATTTTCGCATTTCAGTATTCTAACGAAGTAGTTTATCTATGGTCAAGTCTCTTAATTTTGTAATAAATATTATTGTTTCAATGAAACAGCATCTCTGTTTCAAACATCAGCTGTTTTATGAAATTTACACTGCTTTCTTTGTTACTCTCAATATAGATTTCACTGCACCACGAATTTTTCTATACTGGGCGTAAAGAAGTATTCACTCTACAACTTTCGCAATCGGAACATTGTTTTATACAAATAATTTGTGGCACAAATAGGCCTATGTTGCAAGTATAACACACCTGTAGGTGATTATCGACTCACTTACGGTTGCAAGAACACTGTTATTTAACACTGTTTTTAGTCCAATTGAATTTGTGACTTTGATAATTAGCGGTTCTAACGACGACAAATGCTTTCTCCACGGAAAAACTCAAATTTCCATTTCTACTGTACAAAAAGTGGTTGATATCTTATACCTGTATATAGGCAAACCTGACATTTTACAAAGTTTTGAATACTAACTTTCTTATCATAGTACAGACAATTTGTTTCTTTATAATATATATATATATATATATATATATATATATATATATATATGTGTGTGTGTGTGTGTGTGTGTGTGTGTGTGTGTGTGTGTGTGTGTGTGTGTGTGTGTGTGTGTGTGTGTGTGTGTGTGTGTGTGTGTGTGTGTGTGTGTGTGTGTGTGTGTGTGTGTGTGTGTGTGTGTGTGTGTGTGTGTGTATGTATGTATGTATGTATATATTTTCCCAATTATATTATGTACATTTTTTATTTTAATTAATTCTCGAATATAAGTGATTTAATTATTAAGTGTTATTTAATGTTACATAATTATTAATAATTTATTTTTGGTAATGATATGTTATTCGTCCTTATTGATATCTAGTTCCTTAAGAATAAATTTAATTTTTTATTAATTAGTTTTTTGTTATTTATTTTTTGTTAAATTATTTAATATTATTTTATTAGGGATAATCTTATTATATTTATAATAACTTTTCTTTTAATAATTTTTGTAGGCTTAGAATTAGCATTCATTTAATTATGTAATTATTTATTTAATTTTTTTTAGTTTTATTTTTTATTGAGGTTATTATTTTAATAATTAGTTGATTTAATAATGGTTATATTATATAATAATTATGTTTTATATAGGAATTCGGCAAAATATATTTTCACCTGTTTATCAAAAACATGGTTTTTAGTATTTATATTAAAGATCTAATCTGCTCAATGATTATAATTTAATAGCCATGGTAAATTGACCATGCAAAGGTAGAACATATACTGTGTCTAACGGTGTTTGTAACGCGTTGTAACTACTCATTAAAAACGTTTGACATGCTCCCGTACGTTTAGTAACGTTTAATCACTTTATGTAGTAACAGTTAAGTGTCGGGCTGTTGTATTCTTGCTAAGTGAACCCCACTAAGTGGCGTCACTTTATACATCCGAGTGGAGTGATTTTAACGGTTGTCAAACATGAGTGACGCGGGGATCGTAGATGACGTATGATGTACGGCGCGCTCCGCAGCTGTCTTTGTTAGGCGAAGTTTGGTTACTTTGAACAGATTGATTGACGTAATGAGTTCGGGTTTTAGTTTTCCTGGTGATGAGAATCTTTTGAACTATTTTTTTTTTGGCAAATCAGCTGCTAGAGGGTCTATCATGGCGATACTTTGAAATAAGTGCTAATCCCGAATTCTAGATAGTTTTTTGAAGGGGTAAAATTTGATATCTCTCTCTCTCTCTATATATATATATATATATATATATATATATATATATATATATATATATATATATATATAAATATATATATATATATATATATATATAAATATAAATAATATATATATATATATATATATATATATATATATATATATATATATATATATATACATATATATACATACATATACATATATATATATATATATATATATATATATATATATATATATATATATATATACATGTTATATATACATATACATACATACATACATACTTTTATTAAATAAGTCTTGGTGTTTAAATATTGTTACATATCATCAGTAACACAGCACTTATTTAATTACAGTTCCTATTATTATTATCGAAAGTTATAAATAATAACATTTCATTTACTTTATTCATTTTAACAATTTAAACGTCTAAATATGTCATTATTTTATTTAATATTTATTCCATTCTTTCTTGCCTTATACATATATATATACATATATATATATATATATATATATATATATATATATATATATATATATATATATATATATATATATATATATATATATATATATATATATATATATATTTATATTGTGCACACTTGGGCTAATGCAGACGATGAGATGATTTACAGCGTATGAAAATGCCAAGCTCTGGCCAGGAATCGAACCCGGGTCCTCGGGGTGAAAGCCCAGTACTCTATCAACTAGGCCACCGAGGCAGCTATATATATATATATATATATATATATATATATATATATATATATATATATTTGTGTGTGTGTTAACACCTCAGCGTCCGATATGTGCTAAGAGTTTTTTTTGCAAGTTATTAAAGTCTGACGAAAGAAAACACTTGCGTTTAGGAAGTTATAATGATCCTGTCGGTTATTGTAAAGAAATTTCTGATATATTTTTTTTAAGGCGAAAAGCATTTTGAAGCTATTTTTTTTTTTTTTTTTTGTTTAACGTCCGACTAAACACATGTTGAGGCTTATTATCGCCTCCTTAAATGTAAGTGTGAGTGTAAAGTGTTAAAGTTGTAAGTGTAGTGTTGTAAGTGTAAGTGTGTGTTTGAATCGAGTACCGCGAGGAACGTCTAAATCCTCTCAATAGATGGAGCTAGTCTGCACCCCCTGAGGGGAATTTCTGATAGACTACAACAAATTAAAACATGCATTGCTTCGTCTATAAATGTATATTAATTTCGTTAACATATTTTAAAATGTCAGTTTTATATTTCAATAATTTTACCGAGAAACACGATTTCACGTAGTGTTTTTTACTACTGGCTACTTTGTAGGTAGCTTTGTTAATTTGTACTTCACAACAATGCTGTTCAATTATGTTATGTTACAAACATTTTCCAATATTTTTACTGACTCTGATGAACGTTTAAACTAAAATTGAAATTATTATTTTTTTTAAATGCTCTTTTTGTTACCAACAACATTATCGAAATAATTCCACAACAGCATTATTCAGCATGTGTTCAATCAGAATTATAATTATTTTTTGTAAATTCAATTAAACCAAATTTGAGTATTAATTTGAACATTTACCGCACCAGGAGTACAGTCGCGTGGCACGTACTATAGATTTAAGTAAATGAAATTTAAAATGGAATGGTTGTCACGCACTGAAGGTCTATAGCATGAACCACCCGACAGTACTTCGATAAGGTACACCAATGCACACAGTGGCGCGTGCTACTAGAATTAAATTTGATGTTTCGTTTCAATAATTTTACAGTTCATTAAACATAACTATAAATCTGATTTGACATAGATATTGATAATACTGTTAAATTGAAATAAATTATTTCTAAGACGAAAAAAATTGTTTCGTATAAACTCTACGAGCGTTAAAAGTGAATTCCATATTGATTTCGTCCAAACGCTAATTTCTTTTAAATTTTTTATTCGTTTCATGTCTCACTTCTTGTCTTTCGTGATAATCTGTAAAACACAACAAAACACAACACAACACAACAAAACATAACACAACAAAACACAACACAACAAAACACAACACAACACAACACACCAAAACACAACACAACAACACACAACACAACAAAACACAGTACAACACAACAAAACACAACACAACACAACACAACAAAACACAATACAACACAACAAAACACAACACAACAAAACACAACACACCAAAACACAACACAACAACACACAACACAACAAAACACAGTACAACACAACAAAACACAACACAACACAACACAACAAAACACAATACAACACAACAAAACACAACACAACAAAACACAATACAACAAAACACAATCAACAAAACACAATCAACAAAACAAAACACAACAAAATACAACACAACACAACACAACAAAACACAACACAACAAAATACAACACAACAAAACACAATACAACACAACAAAACACAACACAACAAAACAAAACACAACACAACAAAACAAAACACAACACAATAAAACACAATACAACACAACAAAACACAACACAACAAAACACAATACAACACAACAAAACACAACATAACAAAACACAACAAAACACAATCAACACAACAAAACACAACAAAACAAAACACAATACAACACAACAAAACACAACACAACAAAACACAATACAACACAACATAACAAAACACAACAAAACACAATCAACACAACAAAACAAAACACAACACAACAAAACAAAACACAACACAACAAAATACAACACAACAAAATACAACACAACACTACACAACACAACAAAACACAACACAACAAAACACAACACAACAAAACACAACTGAACAAAACACAGCACAACACAATATATTACAACGAAACACAACACAACAAAATACAACACAACACAATAAAACACAACACAACAAAAGACAATAAAACACAGCAAAACACAACACAACAAAATAGAACACAACACAACGAAACACAACACAACAAAACGCAACACAACAAAATAAAACAACAAGTAAAACACAACAACAAAACACAAAACAACACAACAAAACAAAACACAAATTAGAGACGTGTGTTAAAGAATTATTTCCATAACAAAATGATCATTTTTAAAAAGAAATGTACCATAATTTAAATTTTTGTCGAAAGTTGATAAAATGTGATAGAAACATTTATAAATGTCTATCCCGTAACATACTTGAACAGCATTGTTAAAAAAAAATGACATAATTATGAACTTTCAAAGTAGCTTGTAGTAGAAAACTGCTTGAAAATCGTGTTATCAGTAAATTTATTGAAATATAAAATCGACGTTTGAAAATATATTAACGGAATTAAGATAAACTTATAGAAAAGGGAACGTGCTTTAATTCGGTGTATCTGAAATTTCTGTACAATAAACGATTGAAACGTTATAACATTTTAAATTCAGGTGTTTTGTTTTAGTGGGACAGACTATAACATTTAATTACAAAAATGAATTAAAAAAAATATACATTTTTCTAGGGGGCATATAATCTTTTCGTGTATGCTATTGTTGCGTATAGAAATATTCGTGTTAGATTTTGGAATTTGTTTCCGACACTTGAGCCAAGCAGCTGCGTGCAGTGATTAATTTAATTTCTGTTTTAGCCCCTGTTTTATCAGCTGGCAGATAAAACAGTTAGAGAGATTGCATTTTCTATAATTTATATCTGACTTTTAAATTTACGTAAATCTTATTTCCCGCCCACACAGGTAATTTCCCGGTCGCAATGAACGATTCGATACGGATTTATGGGTTCATTTATAATGACACGATTAAGTGATTTTTATGCGAACAGTCGCTAAAAGGAGCAGATTAATATTAACAGAAATTGGATTCACTGCTACTGTTAGTCTGCGACTAAGTGCATAACGTATAACTAGGTTGTTATTGGGACAGATTTAACTGTTACGTGAGCAGTTATAAAGTACTTCCGGTAAAGCAAAATAAAACAAACATCACCATTCATAACGTTTTTTTAAATATTAGAGAACATTTATTTCAGAATTAAATAATTTTTATCTGTTGTGAAATTGTTAAAATTTACATGCTTAGTTATTAATTAAAAGTAGTAATTATTATTTACAAGTTAATTTTATTTTAAGGGCTATTTTAAAGAAACTTT
The DNA here is from genome assembly GCA_022606455.1 of Callitettix versicolor. Taxonomy (NCBI): domain Eukaryota; kingdom Metazoa; phylum Arthropoda; class Insecta; order Hemiptera; family Cercopidae; genus Callitettix; species Callitettix versicolor. The sequence continues at coordinate 97,014,244 of CM040185.1, forward strand.
GCCAGATGTAACGCACTTCCTTTCTCGAAACACGATATTAATTTCGTGATAAGAAACTAGAATGTTTACCTGAGTTGTAGATAAACAATTTCCCTCAACATGAAGTAGAAGAAGAAATTGAGGCTAAAATAACGTTATCGGTCAGTTTGTACCTCCTACGTGATAAATGTATTCAAGGCGCTAATATGCTTAGCTAGCACGTAATTGGGCGGTATATAGCACGTAGCTAGATGTATGGCCGGTAGTTTAACTCTTCTCCAAGACTTTTATTGTGATAAATTGCATCGCAACCACGACAGTATCTAGAGATGCAATACTTACGTGACGTCATAGTTAGGGCGTGATTTAGTGTGTACTGAAAATATTATTGGATGTGTTTGTAATCTTTACGAGTGGATAAGTTTGAAATCCTTGTTCTATGTTACGTTCAGAATATTTTATGCCTTAACCGGATACTTATACGTGTAATAATGGCCGCCTCGAGGACCCGGGTTTGATTCCTGGCCAGGGCTTGGCATTTTTGTACGCTATATATGATACATATCATATGATGATATATATATCATCCCATCGTCTGCATTAGCCCAAGTGTGCACAATAGTCGGACGTTAAACACAATATATATATATATATATATATATATATATATATATATATATATATATATACGTGTAATATTAAAGTAACATTGGAAGAAGCTAAGGAACAGACACTAGAACTCCAGAAGCAAGCGTTAAAAATGAGACTTAAAGTTTCATTTGAAAAGACTAAAATATTGACAAACATACAAAAACCACCAAAAAAGCTTCAAGTGGGAGAATATAAAGAATTCAAATATATTGGGGAATGGATCAGCTGGAACGCAATAGAGAAAAAAGCTATGGAATGTAGGAGAAATAAAGTTGAATTAGCCTTCCAACTTACCAAGGACACATACAACAAGAAGTCCCTCTCCTGGAATACAAAGATAAGGCATTATCATAAATTAAACCAGAAGCCTTATATACAGCTGAAACATTATCTCTCACAACCCAGGGCCCACTTGAAAGGCTGGAGATCAAAGAAAGAAAGATATTACGAAAAATCTTAGGTCCCAAATTCCGTAACAACCAATTACTCAACATCAGTAATGAAACTCTTTACCAAAAAACTGAAACACTATCAGACACAATAAGAAAAAGGAGAATTGATTTTTATGGGCACATCCTCTGAATGGACAAAAATAGACTAACAAAAAAATGTTTGACTACTTTCGCAGTAGAAGAGCCAAACCATTTTGGTTTAGAGAAACGGAGAAAGACATAACAGAACTGCAGATCACTGACACTATGCTCATGGACAGAACAGCCAAAACAATAACCAAAGACAAGAAACAACGGTTCCAAGGCAAAGTCGAATCCAAGCGAACGATCCAAATCTCTGACGAAGAAAGAAAAGCAAGATCACAACGTATGAAGCAATACTGGGCTACGAGGAAGGCACAGAACATTAAGAAGTGATTGATTTGGTGTACCCCAAAGTTGGGTGAAACAAATAAAGAGAGATTAAAGTCACAGTGTCTTACCGTTATGTTCCGTGAGACATACTAAAATTCAATTAACGATGAAATAGGGCTGGGCAGCAAGTGTGGAAGAATTACGTTGCCATGTTTCGTAGAATAGCGTGGTCAGGTAATGACGAACTGTGTGTAGGAAAACCATGACAACGCAGGCTGGCTCTTGAAGTTAAGTGTTGGGTACTATATTTTTGTCTGTTATTAAAGAATACCTGTAATAACCGTTATCAAAAGTAAAAAATAACTGTTACTGGCTAAACTGTTTTAACCCTAACAATAGTTTAGTTGTATCGTGCTTTTTCGCCAAGCAAACTGCAACGATCAACAGTATGCGAACAACGTTAAAATGAAGAACAAGTAACGTTTTATTCCCAATAAATTTTTAGATAACTGTTTAGTAGTTCAGTGTTTTGTCGCTAAGTGTTACTGGCGCTAGCGTTGTGATAACTTAAAACGAAAAGAACGAAGTAACAGAAGTACTGTTAATTTGAGAATGAATACATTTGTATTCCAAACTTACAAAATGCGACTGTAAAGCATAGTCAAAATGTTTTACGTTCGTTTAAATAATTAGGATTATGACTTATTTTTCCGTCTAGCGGTCTATTTACCCACTTCGTAAAAGCTACAGCGGTTTCGAAACCTTACTGTTTCATCTTCAGGCCATACAAATGGTCACCTTTCTTTCGATTGAAAACACACAGTCCGGAATGTAACAACGTACTAGTTCCACGTATCGCTTGGCCAAACCAAATTTTATCGTGTGTATTATCTGTAATTGTGTTTAGTGTGATTGTGTTTTTAATGTTTTGTTTAGCTTTGTGGAAACGTTACATTGCTTTGGTGTCGGTATTTTTCCTCAGTTGAAGAACACGTGCACATTGTAACCGCTTATAATATATTCGAAATTAATACACACGTTTATAATAATTGTTAACATTGTTAGTTATTATAGCCTATCAGCTGTTCAATGAAATCAGCTGATCGTTACTAATTAATTTAAAACAACTGATCTTTTACTATAACTACAGTA
>CM040185.1:97019331-97024331 GCA_022606455.1 Callitettix versicolor
TGTTGTCGTTATTTTAAGGCGAAAAGCACATTGGGGCTATTATCGCCTCCCTAAATGTAAGTGAGTGTAAAGTGTTAAAGTCGTAAGTGTAAGTGTGTGTTAAGGCTCGGGTACCGCGATGGACGTCTAAATCCTCTCAATAGGTGTAGCTAGTCTGCTCCCCCCTGCGGGGGCCCTCAAAATTATAATATAGACAAAAAACCTTTGGAAAATCGCCTCAATTTCTGAAATTCTATTGATATTTGCCATTACAAAAAAAATCATATTTAATTATTCCCTCCAAATTATTTTTGTTGTTGTTATTTTAAGGCGAAAAGCGCATTGGGGCTATTATCGCCTCCCTAAATGTAAGTGAGTGTAAAGTGTTAAAGTCGTAAGTGTAAGTGTGTGTTAAGGCTCGGGTACCGCGAGGGACGTCTAAATCCTCTCAATAGGTGTAGCTAGTCTGCACCCCCTGCGGGGAAATTCATTACTTCCGTTTCAAGACGATGGTCTCTGAATTGACACAATTTTAACCGAACGCATTGGTCTATTGTTTTGAAATTTCGTACGAAAATATCTTGTAAAGCCCAAATGACGAATGCGTAATATTTCCCGCCGATTTACTTCCGTTTCAAGACGGCGGTCTCTAAATTGACACAATTTTAACCGAACGCATTGGTCTATTGTTTTGAAATTTCGTACGAAAATATCTTGTAAAGCCCAAATGACGAATGCGTAATATTTCCCGCCGATTTACTTCCGTTTCAAGACGGCGGTCTCTAAATTGACACAATTTAACCGAACGCATTGGTCTATTGTTTTGAAATTTCGTACGAAAATATCTTGTAAAGCCCAAATGACGAATGCGTAATATTTCCCGCCGATTTACTTCCGTTTCAAGACGGCGGTCTCTAAATTGACACAATTTAACCGAACGCATTGGTCTATTGTTTTGAAATTTCGTACGAAAATATCTTGTAAAGCCCAAATGACGAATGCGTAATATTTCCCGCCGATTTACTTCCGTTTCAAGACGGCGGTCTCTAAATTGACACAATTTAACCGAACGCATTGGTCTATTGTTTTGAAATTTCGTACGAAAATATCTTGTAAAGCCCAAATGACGAATGCGTAATATTTTCCGCCGATTTACTTCCGTTTCAAGACGGCGGTCTCTAAATTGACACAATTTAACCGAACGCATTGGTCGATTGTTATGAATTTTATTACGAAAGTACTTTGTTTAAAGCCCGAAAGACGTATGTGTAAGACTTTTTCCCATTCACTTCCGTTTCGAGATCGCAGGCTCTGATTCAACTTTGAGAGTGTAGTTGCTTGTTTTTTTCTTACTTTTTTTCGTTACTTTCTTAACACACCTCGTACTTTTAAATCAACATCCCTGAATGCTATAACACCACTGTCAAGGTTCTGTTCCATATAAGCAACAAGATACATATTCACCAATAAAATTTAACCAACTTGAGAAAATAGTAGTTACAGTTCGACAAACAAAAGTTACAAGACTTTTGTAGTAACCAGAAAATTTTAACTCAAACACTGCCCCAACACTGAACAGTTTCACACTTGTGACTTTTAACATTTTTCACAAGTTTACACCAGTGAAGACGACAAAATTTAATACACTACCAGAGTTGGGTAACTTTATAGTGCTGTCATTTTATTTTTATTGTAGTATAATTTGAAGATATTAATTGTTTGAAAATATTTTATCCTAAAACCACAATTAAAAACCTTTTTTTGTTTTTTTAATGTTTTTATTTTAAGGCGACAAGCCCATCGAGGCTAGTATCGCCTCCCTAAGTGTAAGTGTGAGTGTAAAGTGTTAAAGTCGTAAGTGTAGTGTTGTAAGTGTAAGTGTGTTAAGGCTCGGGTACCGCGAGGGACGTCTAAATCCTCTCAATAGGTGTAGCTAGTCTGCTCCCCCACTGCGGGGGCCCTCCAAATTATAATATAGACAAAAAACCCTTTGGAAAATCGCCTCAATTTCTGAAATTCTAATATGCACACTAATAGTCACTGTAAAACGTATAATTAATTCCGTGTTATATAGATCAAAACGTAAAGCTCTTTACCTTTGTTCAGAACTTTGAGTGTCTTGCCAGTTTGTAAACTTTGACGTTAGGGCATTGTTAAAAACATTGTTTAATGACAAAGTGGATGCAGACAACTTGTCTATTAACGCTTTGCGCAGGGAGCAGTTTTGTGTTTGGCCTAACCCGCAGGGGGTGCAGACTAGCTGCACCTTTCGAGAGGATTTAGACGTCCCTCGCGGTACTCGAGCCTTAACACACACTTACACTTACGACTTTAACACTTTACACTCACTTGCATTTAGGGAGGCGATAATAGCCTCAATGTGCTTTTCGCCTTTAAATAACAAAAAAGAAAAAAAATGTATTTGACCTAAAGAGGTCATTCCACTGAATTCGTCAAGCGACGTACGTTGCAGCACGGCGAATTGCCGTGCCATAGCCAGTCCACTTTTTGCGTCTGACATGTTTGGTTTTCGAAGGTATCGCACTAGGCTTTCACACCGAGGACCCGGGTTCGATTCCCGACCAGGGCTTGGCATTTTCATACGCTATAAATTATCCTATCGTCTGCATTAGCCCAAGTGTGCACAATAGTCGGACATTAAAAAAAAAATCCAGGTGGTCGGTTGCTACTTCTAAGTATCACAGGTGGTTGTTACTATGTTTAGTATAATTATCTGCCTTCCCTAGCTTCGTCAATTCTACTTTCGTTGACGCGTTTCGGAGATCTCCATCTTCAAAAACTATATCTATACTCTATAATATTTTTTTTTTGTTAACGTCCGACTATTGTGCACACTTGGGCTAATGCAGACAATGGGATAATTTATAGCGTATGAAAATGCCAAGCCCTCGCCGGGAATCGCACCCGGGTCCTCGGGGTGAAAGCCTAGTACGCTATCCACTAGGCCACTAAGGCGGCGAAAGTAGTGTTGTAAGTGTAAGTGTGTTAGTCTCAGGTACCACGAAGGACGTCTAAATCCTCTCAATAGGTGCAGCTAGACTGCACCCCCTGCAGGGTCTCCGTGCAGGATAGCCGCCTCGGTGGCCTAGTTGATAGCGTACTGGGCTTTCACCCCAAGGACCCGGGTTGGGAACCCGACCAGGGTTTGTCATTTTCATACGCTATAAATCATCCCATCGTCTGCATTAGCCCAAGTGTGCACAATAGTCGGACGTTAAACACAAAAAAAAAAAAAAAAAATAGTACGGTTCACGGCAATTAGAATTTCTTCATCCACGTTTTCAATACGCCTGCCGTACTCCAACTGATGGCTGTGTCAGTCGAATCCGGCGCGTTAACAGACGGATGGCGACTCATCGACTCGTAGCTTGTGGGAAGGCTCGCAGTCTGCTGTTTTGCATTTAAATACGTCGACGTGCCGCACTCTGGCGAATTCAGCGGAATGACCGCTTGACACGGGAAATTTTATCGACAATGAGGAGGAAATGAAGGTCTAATTCTTTTTATATTCTTCTTTTCTGCTAGGATTATTTTCACTATGTTCAGTATAATAATCTGCCTTCCATAGCTTCGTCAATTCTACTTTCGTTGACGCGTTTCGGAAAACCTCCATCTTTAAATACCTTATCTACACTCACTATATAGTAATGTTACAATACTATTAAATTATTATTATAAATAGTATTCAAGAATTCAAATATCTTGGGGTATGGATCAGCTGGAACGCCCTAGAGAAAAAAGCTATGGAATGTAGGAGAAATAAAGTTGAAGTTGTCCTTCCAACTTACCAAGGACACATACAACAAGAAGTCCCTCTCCTGGAATACAAAGATAAGGCATTATCATACGGTAATTAAACCAGAAACCTTATATGCAGCTGAAACATTATCTCTCACAACCCAGGGCCCACTTGAAAGGCTGGAGATCAAAGAAAGAAAGATATTACGAAAAATCTTAGGCCCCAAATTCCGTAACAACCAATTACTCCACATCAGGAATGAAACTCTTTACCAAAAAACTGAAACACTATCAGACACAATAAGAAAAAGGAGAATTGATTTTTATGGGCACATCCTCCGAATGGACAAAAATAGACTAACAAAAAAATGTTTGACTACTTTCGCAGTAGAAGAGCCAAACCATTTTGGTTTAGAGAAACGGAGAAAGACATAACAGAACTGCAGATCACTGACACTATGCTCATGGACAGAACAGCCAAAACAATAACCAAGGACAAGAAGCAACGGTTCCAAGGCAAAGTCAAATCCAAGCGAACGATCCAAATCTCTGACGAAGAAAGAAAAGCAAGATCACAACGAATGAAGCAATACTGGGCTACGAGGAAGGCACAGAACATTAAAAAGTGATTGAGTTAGTGTACCCCAAAGTTGGGTGAAACAAATAAAGAAGAAAAATAGTATTCGTTTTTAATTAATTTAATTTTAAATGTTAAAGTATCATTTTGTAATTTAGGAGGAATCCTTTATTTTTTTTTTCGATAAAAAAAGAAGGATTCCTACATTAATTACGAAACAATGCGTATTTGTTTTTGTAAAAGAGACAGAGATGAGAGAGAAAATCTGAAATATTATCTGTGTAATATATAATAAAAGATTTCGTAGTTTGAATTGTTTCTTATAAACTATATCTATATAAGAGTATAGATAGAGTTTTTGAAGATGGAGGTTCTCCGAAACGCATCAACCAAAGTAGAATTGACGAAGCTAGGGAAGGCAGATTATTATACTGAACATAGTCTAATTGTCTGATGACAGGGAAAATCGGTCGGGTAGAATGGTCGAATTAATTGTTATGTTTCATCATAATGTGTCTGTTCGATAAATAAACAGACAGACGAGGAAGCGAGTTAAATTTGCGTTGTCCAGTTCTGAGATATGCGTAAATGTTTCAAGTCTCTAACGCATCGAAAACTCAGTTTAAAAACTATTGCAAAATTTGTACCGACACAGACAAACAGACAAGAAAGCGAGTTGATAAAA
>CM040185.1:97029331-97069331 GCA_022606455.1 Callitettix versicolor
TTATTACAACTTAGTGTACCTGCGAAAGGAGAGGCATTCTTTAAAATAGAATGTCAAACTTTATTATGTGTACAAAATAATCAAAAAGTGACCTAGTGGACAGGATTAGCACTCAATACACCGGGTCTGAATCTTACCGTGATGACCGCTCCAACAGCTCGCGTGTGACGTTTAGCGTGACGTAAAAAAGTAATTAAAATAACCAATATTTTACTTGTATAATTAATAAGATTTTGTTTTTTGTTTCAGGTAAGTGTCTGTCTGCAAAACAAGCTTTAATTACGGTCAGCATTCTTAATGAAAGAGTTTGCTATATTTTTTCGTTGTTGCGTGTGAGTATAAGGAATATAATTACCGATCATCGGGACTTGTAGTTTTATAAGAATTAAATCATTCTGTTCAAGTCGTATTCATTTTGTCTGCTCATTAATAGGCGTATATTCAAATTTTCTTATTGCATAGTTTTCATTTAACGGTATAGAATAGGATATATTTTGTTTCCATTTATATTATTACACAATGATTTTGTTGTTGTTGTTATTTTAAGGCGAAAAGCACATTTAGGCTATTATCGCCTCCCTAAATGTAATTGTGAGTGTAAAGTGTTAAAGTTGTAAGTTTAAGTGTGCGTTAGACTCGGGTACCGCGAGGGACGTCTAAATCCTCTCAATATGTGCAGCTAGTGTGCATCCCCCTGCAGGGTAGCTGCCTCGGTGGCCTAGTTGATAAGCGTACTGGGCTTTCACCCCGAGGACCCGGGTTGGAATTTTCATACGCTATAAATCATTCCATCGTCTGCATTAGCCCAAGTGTGCACAATAGTCGGACTTTAAAAAAGTTTAGGGTCTCCGATTAAATAGTTACGTCTTCAAGAAAGAGCAGTTTCCTAGAAGTTTCGTTCTGCCAGTGCTCAGTAATATTATTGGAAGACGTGTAACGATAAAATGTTTCGTCTGTAGGAAATGTGGAAATTCTTTAAAACCCTAAAAAATCCACGCCCTAACGAACCGAGTCAGTAATGAAATGAACACGAATGCAGATTGTGCGAAGCCGCCGTGTTTCCCTGTATCGCTACGTACACGTCCAGCTAATTACATATTTCCCTCGACGCCTAAATATCACAAAGCCATTTGTCAGCGTATTAAACACAACTTGGGGTTTGCATTATAAATACAGCGCGATGCGCGGTTATTTAATGTTCGTACGTGAGCCGACGGTGCTGCTGCCTAGTGTTATTATCAACAACTGACGGCCGTCACGGAATCAGCCGGGAGTATTTTTACAGCGGAACACGCTGCCTGCCCACCTTAGGGATTACCGAACATTAATGCGCTTTTCATTCCGGTCAATTATAGATGATATCGACGGTCGTAAACGCAGTTCAACGAGTGAGCGATGAATTGTGTATTTGGGATGATACGAACGGAATTCTAGTAGAAACATATCGAAAATAGGAAAAACATCGATATTAATTACGGAATTCTAGTAGAAAAATATCAAAAATAGGAAAAAAAATCGATATTAATTACGGAATTCTAGTAGAAAAATATCAAAAATAGGAAAAAAAAATGGATATTAATTACGGAATTCTAGTAAAAAAATATCGAAAATATGAAAAACATCGATATTAATTACGGAATTCTAGTAGAAAAATATCGAAAATAGGAAAAACATCGATATTAATTACGGAATTCTAGTAGAAAAAAATAGGAAAAACATCGATATTAATTAGGGAATTCTAGTAGAAAAATATCGAAAATAGAAAAAACATCGATATTAATTAAGGAATTCTAGTAAAAAAATATCGAAAATAGGAAAACAATCGATATTAATTACGGAATTCCAGTAGAATAGTATCGAAAATAGGAAAAACATCGATATTAATTACGGAATTCTAGTAGAAAAATATCGAAAATAGGAAAAACATCGATATTAATTACGGAATTCTAGTAGAAAAATATCTAAAATAGAAAAAACATCGATATTAATTACAGAATTCTAGTAGAAAAATATCTAAAATAGAAAAAACATCGATATTAATTACGGAATTCTAGTAGAAAAATATCGAAAATAGAAAAAACATGGATATTAATTACGGAATTCTAGTAGAAAAATATCTAAAATAGAAAAAACATCGATATTAATTACGGAATTCTAGTAGAAAAATATCTAAAATAGAAAAACATGGATATTAATTACGGAATTCTAGTAGAAAAATATCTAAAATAGAAAAAACATCGATATTAATTACGGAATTCTAGTAGAAAAGTATCGAAAATAGGAAAAACATTGATATTAATTACGGAATTCTAGTAAGAAAACATCGAAAATAGGAAAACATCGATATTAATTACGGAATTATGGTAGAATAGTATCGAAAATAGGAAAAACATAGATATTAATTACGGAATTCTAGTAGAAAAATATCGTAAATAGGAAAATATCGATATTAATTACAGAATTCTAGTAGAAAAATATCGAAAATAGGAAAAACATCGATATTAATTACGTAATTCTAGTAGAAAAAGTCGAAAATAGGAAAAACATCGATATTAATTAAGATTCTTATCGCCTTAATTACAATAATTCTTAACGCCTTGATCACTGTTGCGTTCTAAATTAATGGAAAGAAAAACTGCACTAACTTTTTCGCAAATCAATATAGTTTTGTTTACATATTACTATATTTTTACTATAAATGCTTTCCCTTAAATAATACACTCGAAATCTCGCAGTTTTCAAAGTTAATACTGTTCATTTGACATTTGTAAACATTACGAATTTCAATTATTAAATTGGTAAGTTATAGGCGAGAGATTTGCGTTCAAAAAGAAATTAAGGAAAGAGGCTGCATAAAAGGTATTAAGAATCACTTAGTTTCCATTTAAGCTAAACGCGATGCGCAATTATAGCAAGTAATGTCATTCAATGACAGCTGGTTCTCTCAAGTGGGGTTTTTTGAGACGTTTTTCTTAAATATAACGTTATTTTAAAATAATGTTTTATTTTCTGTCTTATCGAATTATAAAATATGGTTATCCTTTCTCTTGCTTGTAATTTTGAGGTTATGATAGTGTAGAATGATTGATTGTACATAAAAATGATATTTAAAGAAGGAAAACTAGGCTACACTTTTGGAAGGGCGTTTTGAAGTAAACTATATAATTTTTACAAAATAAAACGTCAATGGATGACATAATTGAAAGTTTTGTGTTGCGGTATTGTGCCAGGAAATAAAGAGAAAGCTTATACGATAAGAGTATTTATAAAAGGGATAACTATTGATTGTATTATGTATTGAAAGTATGTTTATAAATAAAGTACTTTGTAGTAACAAAATCAGCACGAAATAGACCAGATATTTCAAAACTGTTTATATTATTATTGTTTAAGAAATTACGGTACATTACACGTAATTGTAGCCCATATTTTGTAATATTCAGGCTTAATTTTAAATAACGAAATAATTTTTTTTGATGTAGAAGATTCGTAAAAATTTATAAGAACTTAAAAAAAAATAAAACGATAGTACAAAATGGTTTTTTTTCTCTGCAGGGAGTGCAGACTAGCAGCATCTATTGAGAAGATTTAGACGTTTCTTGCGGTACCCGAGTTTAACACACACTTACACTTACGACCTTAACACTCTACACTCACACTTACATTTAGAGAGGTAATACTAGCTTCGATGTGCTTTTCGCCTTAAAATAACAAAAAAAAAAGTTTTTAAATGTGGTTTTAGGATAAAATATTTTTATTAGCAATTAATATTTTCAAATTATACCAACATAAAAATAAAATGACAGCACAATAAAGTTACCCAACTCTGGTAGTGTGTTAAATTTTGTCGTCTTCACTGGTGTAAACTTGTGAGAAACGTTAAAAGTCACAAGTGTGAAACTGTTCAGTGTTGGGGCAGTGTTTTAGTTAAAATTTTCTGGTTACTACAAAAGTCTTGTAACTTTTGTTTGTCGAACTGTAACTAATATTTTCACAGGTTGGTTAAATTTTAATTGGTGAACATGTATCTTGTTACTTGTATGGAACAGAACCTTGACAGTGGTGTTACAGCAAAGCATTCAGGGATGTTGATTTAAAAGTACGAGGTGTGTTAAGAAAGTAACGAAAAAAGTAAGAAAAAAACAAGCAACTACACTCTCAAAGTTGAATCAGAGCCTGCGATCTCGAAACGGAAGTGAATGGGAAAAAGTCTTACGCATACGTCTTTCGGGCTTTAAAGAAAGTACTTTCGTAATAAATTTCAAAACAATCGACTAATGCGTTCGGTTAAATTGTGTCAATTCAGAGGCCCTCGTCTTGAAACGGAAGTAAATCGGCGGAAAATATTATGCATTCGTTATTGTGTGGGCATTACACAAGATATTTTCGTACAAAATTTCAAAACAATCGGTTAAAGAGTTTAGCTAAAACTGCGAACTCCCGTTATTGTAAATAAAAGGGAGAAGTAAATGGGGGACAATCTTACACATACGAGGTGTGTTCGGAAAGTAACGAGAATTTTAATTTTTTAAACAAAATATTTATTTATTCTTCCACATTGATGTTGTCGCCTTCAAAATAGTCTCCATTGGAGATTATGCACTTGTGCCAGCGCTTCTTCCGATCCTCGAAACACTTCTCAAACTCGATCTTTGAGATAGCCTTCAGTTCTTTCAGCGATGCGCTTTTAATGTCATCTACGGCTGTAAAACGACGGCCCTTTAAGGTTCTCTTTATTTTTGGAAATAGGAAAAAGTCACATGGAGCCATGTCTGGCGAATATGGAGGCTGGGGCATCGTTACAGTACTGTTTTTGGCCAAAAATCACGAACAAGCAATGAAGTGTGACCTGGTGCAAAAGCCATGAATTGTTTTTCCACAGATCCGGGTGTTTTTTTCGGATTGATTCACGCAAACGGCGTTGAACTTGTAGGTCCTTATTGACCGTTTCACTTGGTGGCAAGAATTCATGATGCACGGTGCCATTAATATCGAAGAACACAGTGAGCATATCCTTCACGTTCGACCGCACTTGTCGAGCCTTTTTCAGTCTTGGCGAGCCAGAATGCCTCCACTGGGATGATTGAGCCTTAGTTTCGACGTAATATCCATAAACCCATATTTCGTCACCTGCTGGTTATATGTTTCAGTAATTCTGCATCGTCGTTGACTTCATTTAGTGATTCCTGAGCAACTTCCATTCGCCGCTGTTTTTGTTAAAAATTCAACAATTTTGGAACGAATTTTGCTGCCACGCGTTTCATACACAAAACATTGGAAACAATGCCATGACATGATCCAATCGATATGCCAACATCATCAGCGACCTCTCTAATCGTGATTCGGCGATTGTTCATAACCATTTCTTTCACTTTTTCCACGTTTTCATCGGTTGTTGATGTGCTGGGGCGCCCAAGGCGTTCGTCACCTTCAACGTCTCCACGGCCTTCTTGGAAATGCTTGTACCACTCGTAAACTCTTGCTTTACTCATAGAAGACTCACCATAAGCCTTTGTTAATATTTCACACACTTTGTTACACTTTATTCCTTTTTTTACGCAAAATTTGATACAAATTCTTTGATCCATTTCTTTTAACAAACGAAAATCGCCGAGCTCATAAAAACACGTCTAACCTTAGTGGCTGTCACAGACAAAGTCAACAATGAAAACAGCTTAAAGTTTTAATATACTTCAAGGGCATGTATACCAACATAATAAACAAATGTTTGACAATCGGACTCTCCAAGCCCGCGATATTTAAAAATTCTCGTTACTTTCTGAACACACAGCGTATTTCTCAAATTATCTCCTTCTTTATTCACACATGAGGGCATGCGCAGTAACCTTCTTAAAAATTACTATCGATACGTTGCACCGAATATCGTTCAACGTAACGTTCGTATTGACGCAGCCCTTTAGGGACTTACTGTCGTATCGAACACTATTTGACTATGTAAACGATCGATGTTGAATATTCCAACGCGGTAAATTGGACGATTATATAGAAAAGATAACGCCGTGTTTGGATTAACGGGTAAAAACAGCAATTTGGGCAACTGAAATGTAATGTACAATATAGAGACTCCTGATAAGCTTTATGCGATTTCTATTGAAGATATCAACGTTGGGTTTGTACGGTGTTTTTTTTTATGTTGACACATTATATATAGGCGGTGACAAAATAAATGGGATTAGTTGATACAGTACAATAATATAGGGTTAGATGTGAAAGCCAACTGGATTTTGTTTGCTTTTTGTATTACTCGTGAACTGTGACAAGTCGTTACGTGTACAGATAAATGAATAAATTCGTTCGTGAGTTTTTTTTGTTTCCAAGAAAAATATTAAAAATTTGAAATTTTAGAAAATTAATATAATATTGAATTGCAACTGCCTTACTGGTTTAATTTAAAAGAACAAATTAAAAACAAATATTAAACCTTGTTCAGAGTAGAATTCATCACTATTTCAAGTGCCACTAACTGAATTGAAATAGTCACAAATTAGTGTTTTAATTTGTGACAATACAAAATGAACACTGGTCACCGCCATATTTATTTAGTATTTTCAGTTGAATTTTACATTTTAAAGTGGTAATTTATACAGTTTCCTAAGCGGATTATGATGACGAATACTAATGCTCAAGAATACGTAGATTGAAAAAGTTATGATTAATTTAAAAAATATCTATAGCGGTCGCCATTTTGAAACGGTTAAACAGATTTTTCTGGTAACGAAACAGTTCTAGGTATTATTCAGTTTGATTTTTTTTATAAATATTGAATTTAATCACATTAAAATTACAAACGGTAGAGTATTAATACATAAACAAACAAACAAACAAACACACACACACACACACACACACACACACACACACACACACACACACATTTATCCACATTTACCCGCAGGGTGGCACAGACTGGCTACACCTATTGAGAGGATTTAGACGTCCTTCGCGGTATCTAAATCTAACACACACTTACACCTACAACACTACACTTACGACTTTTTTCACTCAAACTTACATTTAGGGAGGCGATAATAGCCTCAATGTGCTTTCCGCCTTAAAATAACAAAAACAAGTTATCCACATTTTTTTAATTAATCTGAAAAAAATGTTGAACTGTGCGTGTGTGTGCGTGCGCGCGGCGTATGTGTAAGTATCGTATGTATAAGTATGTATGAAGGTACCATCCTCTAAGTAAATAAAGGTAATTACGAAACTCTCTTAACAAGATGTGTGTGTGTGTGTGTGTGTGTGTGTGTGTGTGTGTGTGTGTGTACGTTTTGTTTGTGTTTGTTGTATATGTGCGCGTGTGTGTGTGTGTGTGTGTGTGTTGTGCATGTACGCGCACGTGTTTGTGTGTGTGCGCGTGTGTGTGTGTGTGTTGTGTGTGTGTGTGTGTGTGTGTGTGTGTGTGTGTGTGTGTGTGTGCGCGCGCGCGCGTGTGTGTGTGTGTGTGTGTGTGTGTGCGCGCGCTTGTGTGTGTGTGTGTGTGTGTGTGTGTGTGTGTGTGTGTGTGTGTGTGTGTGTGTGTGTGTGTGCGCGTGTGCGCGCGTGGTGTATGCGTGCGTGTGTGTGTGTGCGCGCGTGTGTGTTGTGTAGTGTTGTGTGTGTGTGTGTGTGTGTGTGTGTGTGTGTGTGTGTGTGTGTGTGTGTGTGTGTGTGTGTGTGTGTGTGTGTGTGTGTGTGTGTGTGTGTGTGTGTGTGTGTGTGTGTGTGTGTGTGTGTGTGTGTGTGTGTGTGTGTGTGTGAACACGCCGGTATTGCACCTCAGAAACGGAATACTATCGGTTCAGGACGCCTATGTAATATGGCTGCGGTATCGGCAAGGACTAAACGTACTGTCGGCTCAGCACGCCGATAACTGCTACCTCTACATTACAGTTTAGCATGTTTGTTTACTTAGCTTTTCCAAATTGAAAAATAATTAAGTTTTAAAACATTTCGTTACAATCGGTTTTCGCAGACTGATAGTTTACATATTTTACAATTAAGAGGCACGTTACAACAGACAACCGACAAACAGACAGGCGGAAACGAGCGTGAAATTGTGACTCCTAAATTTTTCCTTCGGACTCTAAAAATCGCTATTCCTATTTCTGTCCTCGCTGGATGTTGACTTGCGGAGAAGTGAGCAGCACATTTAACTACTTTCCATTAGCCAGTTTTGGGCAATAAATCGATTAACTGGCGCTGACCTGAGCATCGATATATCACCCGGAAGCTGAGTCTTATCTGGTCACCAATATCAGCAGAGTCCAACACTGTTACCAGCCCTTTGTGAGATATATATTCATCATTTCCCCATCCAGCGGTCTACCGTGATTAATGCTTCCTGAGGTATCTTTGCTTCTAATGTTTACCATCTATTCATGCGTTCTATAGGTGTAAGACAAGTAAAGACACTATTGTTTATTAAGTTATCGCTGTATAAAAAACGAGAAGGTTAAAAATTGTTTTGAAATTTTGAGTATGTATCCATTTTCATTTCTTGAATTCAAAAATGTTTTTTACACGAGTGTGTAAAAAACACTTTAGTATGTTTTTTATGTGGATGTCTATCGGCGTCAAAGTGTGGTATATCATTATTCACGCAGCTGGATTAATTGATTTTGATAAAATTGATTATGTAGGACTGGTTTGCTGATATCTTGAAAACCATTATTTGTCCTCGCACTGTTTATTCTGTAGCCATTTTTTGTACAAAATATGTTAAAAATGAAATTTACGAATCAGGATTAAATTTTGTTTGGATTTTCAGAAAAAAATATGAAAATTTATGACTATTTTAAGATTTTAAATCGTAGATCCTTTTAAACCGATTATTGTATTTCGTAACAAACTTATTTAAGATAATACTGAAACAGATTTGGGTGCTAAATTTAAATCAAATCTGAATGTATTGCTTACACTAAGGTATTCACAATGTTTATTATATATATAACTCTTGAAAACGTGTTTTAAAGGTGCATGGTTCCTGGATATGGTTCTTAACACAATAGCAGCTCCAATAGTTTTCACAAAATCAACAAACATATTTGTTGGAAAATCAAACATGTCTATTAGTAGTCTTCTTGAGAAATTTTATATTTATTATTACTATAATGTTCATATTCTATTACCCTGCAGGAGGTGCAGACTAGCTGCATATATTAAGAGGATTTAGACATCCCTCGCGGTACCCGAGTCTAACACACACTCTTAAAATACTACACTTAACACTTTACACTCACACTTACATTTAGAGAGGCGATAATAGCCTTACTGTGCTTTTCGCCTTAAAATAACAAAAAAAAACCATATTCTATTTACCTATAGTGTTTAATTTTAAAAGTTTATTACTTAATGCTAGGATATTCGTGTTTATTATTTCTTAATCGGTCATAAAAAAACTATACACGATGTTCAAGAGTGTAGTTCTCAGATTTGTAACTACTGAATAAAGATGTACTAGAAGAACTACTATAAAAAGCGTGTTCGATATCAGCGGCTAATGTCCAAGTAGTTGCACTACCTACCACTACGAACGCTGTAAACTGCAAGGACAGCGGGTTGAGACGTTTCAGAAAATAGACAGTACTATTGTATATTTAACTGTAGTTGAATATTTTCCCGCTAGACGCCACCAGCAACGAGAGCTCACATATTTCTTATAATACTATAATACCAGAATGAAATATATTTTAAAAATATTAAAACTAAAAACAGAAATAAAACTACTAAAAGTTTGATATACTATTGAAAAGTTTTGTATTGTTCAACATACACAAGTAATTGAACATGTCCATTAAAGAAATAATAATTTGGCTTTTCGAATGATGTATCTCTGCAAAAGTTTAACTTTAAATTCTTTTTAAGTTTGTTTCTGAAAGTAACTCGGTTTCTGGACCGCGTTTGTAATATGATATTCAGGGTACGTTTCAGTCTTGAGGCTTATATAGTGAAGGGATCAGTCAGGGATTACATTCAAAAGTTCAGAGATAAATTGCGCAACTCTCAAGGAAGAATATATAAATAGAACTTGTGGTAAACGTAACAGTGCTTCTTGTTCACTGGATCACGTTTGTTGCCTGACACTGAAAGAAGTTTCCGAACTATTGCTTGCTAGTTTGGGGATCATTCTTGGGGATTATACTAAATAAAATGCGATGCTTTGAGATATGAATTACGTTCTTTAGCAGTGAATACCGTATTAAGATTATTCCGAAACTCAATTTTCTAAATTTGTATTCAAGCACCTCTCAGTTCTTGCCTCTATTGATAATCTGTACTTTTTTTCAGAAACACTCTTTTATTTGCCGCCTGTACAGTTTGTTATCTTTATCACTTGCACTTTCATTCGGTCTACTTTTATGTCTTTATCCATTTTTTTTACCTTCCTAAAATCGATACAAACCCCCTTCACAAATGAACCTTTTATAACCTAAAAATCACACAAACCCGTGGTACGAATCACTGTGTAAAAATTAATACAACACTTGTGTATAATTATAGTTTCTATTATTATTATTACTAAAATTTATAAATAATATTTCACTTATTTTATTCATTTTAATATTTTAAAGTTTTAGTTCTGCCATTATTTTGATATTTATTCCGTTCTCGCCTTTCAGTATTCGAACTAAATAGTCTATCTATGGTCATGGTGCTTGAGTAATACAGATTATTGTAAGTCACTGACAGGCATTAATAATATTTCACTTATTTTGTTCTTTTTATTATTTTAAACTTTTAGTTCTGCCATTATTTTGATATTTATTCCGTTCTCGCCTTTGAGTATTCAAACTAAATAGTTTATCTATGGTCATGCTGCTTGAGTAATACAGATTATTGTAAGTCACTGACAGGCATTAATAATATTTCACTTAGATTATTGTAAGTCACTGACAGGCATTAATAATATTTCACTTAGATTATTGTAAGTCACTGACAGGCATTAATAATATTTCACTTATTTTATTCATTTTAACATTTCAAACTTGTAATTCTACATGTTTGTAAAATTGCGTTTTACACTCTGATGTTTATAAAATTGCGTTTTCCACTCTGATGTTTATAAAATTGCATTTTCCACTCTGATGTTTGTAAAATTGCGTTTTCCACTCTGAAGTTCGTAAAATTGCGTTTTCCACTCTGATGTTTGTAAAATTGCGTTTTCCACTCTGATGTTTGTAAAATTGCGTTTTCCACTCTGATGTTTGTAAAATTGCGTTTTCCACTCTGATGTTTGTAAAATTGCGTTTTCCATTCTGATGTTCGTAAAATTGCCTTTCCACTCTGATGTTCGTAAAATTGCGTTTTCCACTCTGATGTTCGTAAAATTGCGTTTTCCACTCTGATGTTCGTAAAATTGCGTTTTCCACTCTGATGTTCGTAAAATTGCGTTTTCCACTCTGATGTTCGTAAAATTGCGTTTTCCACTCTGATGTTCGTAAAATTGCGTTTTCCACTCTGATGTTCGTAAAATTGCGTTTTCCACTCTGATGTTCGTAAAATTGCGTTTTCCGCTTTGATGTTCGTAAAATTGCGTTTTCCACTCTGATGTTCGTAAAATTGCGTTTTCCACTTTGATGTTCGTAAAATTGCGTTTTCCACTCTGATGTTCGTAAAATTGCGTACCCAACAATTTTCAGTTTCCTAACAAAATGTTATCACCGATAAGCTAGTCACATGAAATATTAATCTGTGACTGACATTCATTGTGCCTATCTGTGCACACGCGACATAACCTGTGCAATTGCACTTCCACTGTTGAAGTGCACTTGTGCTGATGAGCGAGTAGATACACCACTTGTGCGCAACGTTCATATATTGTTTACTGAATTATTCATTAGTAATTGTGCAAGTGAGAACAGAGAGCGAGAGAGAGAGAGAGAGAGAGAGAGAGAGAGAGAGAGAGAGAGAGAGAGAGAGAGAGAGAGAGAGAGAGAGAGAGAGAGGAGGGGAATTGCTTTAGCGCGTCTCTGTCTGGTATCGCATTGCGGGAAAAAGTGTCTTACGTTTGTTTAATTTTGCATAAAGTGTTGACAGGTTGAGAAATTTATTTTTGTATGAAATATCTCGTTCTGTTGTTATATCGAGAACAACTGTAGAAATATCTCGAACATTTCGATTAACAAGCTAATGTGAATACAGAAATTAATGGTGGAAGCATTTAATCGAATGTAAATCTTTTAAAGACTCAGTTTATTTCAATAACGGTTTCTTTTCTTAAAGTGAGTAATATATAGTAATAAAAACAAGAGATCGGTTTTAACGGCAAAGGAAAAACGTAAGGCAGTAACTCTAGTTTCGAACTTGTGAAATTGACGTGCGCAATTGACGGACACGCAATATATTTACCGGTGTTTTTTTTTCACCGCAAACAAGAACGACCTTTTTCATTTTAGATGCGTAAAAAATTAGGATCGGAAATACAGAAATGCTCCTTGGAGAAGTAATATAGTTTTTTTGAAATCGGTTGAACGTATTTTACTAGAATTTTTGACCGAACGAATCGTGGTTTCTGCTTCATCTCGACTGTT
Organism: Callitettix versicolor; assembly: GCA_022606455.1. Taxonomy (NCBI): domain Eukaryota; kingdom Metazoa; phylum Arthropoda; class Insecta; order Hemiptera; family Cercopidae; genus Callitettix; species Callitettix versicolor. The sequence continues at coordinate 97,041,868 of CM040185.1, forward strand.
CGGAATTTGGTATGTCTGTCTGTTACGTATTGACCGATTGTTTTGAAATTTGGTACTTAGTTATATTGTAAGATTTTTCCAATTTTTTAAAATGGCGGCCTCCGATTTACAATAACGAATGCACGCAATTGGTTTTAACAAAACTCGTGAAATTTGATATGAAGGTGTCTTGTATAAAATCCAAATGACTTATGTGTTAAAATTGTTTCCCCCTTTTTTCGAGGTCGCCACAGACAGAGGGATTTAACATTTTGTATAACGGCCTGAAGATGAAACGATAGAGTTTCGAAACCGCGGTAGCCTTTATGAGGTGAGTGGATAGACCACTGACGGGAAGAATAAGTCATAATCCTAATCATTTGAATATGTGTTCCGGTGGCTGTGTTACAATAATGTAATTTGAAAGTCAAAAATGGTAATATATGAACATTCAAATTAAAATTACGATGGTAAAATATGAATTTAATAAAAGGAATATGAATTAAGAATAATGAATTTTGGAAACTTTTGGAAATTTGCTTCCATTACGTCAGCGAGATTGGTGAGTACCGCGATTATTATTTATGTTATTGTAATTGGCAAAAAATATTTTTACTAAAATATTATCATCACGTTTAAAATTCATATGTCACGTTTTCAAGGGAAATTAAATTTTCGTAAACAATACTGGAACAATTCGTGTAATCAGAGCTTAATGGTGTCTCTTGAAACAATAGCGAACTGATGATGCGGTGATTAACAAAGTATTGGGAAAAAGATATATATATATATATATATTTTATATATATATATATATATATATATATATATATATATAAACAATATATATATTGTTTAAAAAAATATATCTCTTTATTTGTTTCACCCAACTTTGGGGTACACTAAATCAATCACTTTTTAATGTTCTGTGCCTTCCTCGTAGCCCAGTATTGCTTCATACGTTGTGATCTTGCTTTTCTTTCTTCGTCAGAGATTTGGATCGTTCGCTTGGATTTGACTTTGCCTTGGAACCGTTGCTTCTTGTCCTTGGTTATTGTTTTGGCTGTTCTGTCCATGAGCATAGTGTCAGTGATCTGCAGTTCTGTTATGTCTTTCTCCGTTTCTCTAAATAAAGTGGTTTGGCTCTTCTACTGCGAAAGTAGTCAAATATTTTTTTGGTTAGTCTATTTTTGTCCATTCGGAGGATGTGGCCATAAAAATCAATTCTCCTTTTTCTTATTGTGTCTGATAGTGTTTCAGTTTTTTGGTAAAGAGTTTCATTACTGATGTGGAGTAATTGGTTGTTACGGAATTTGGGGCCTAAGATTTTTCGTAATATCTTTCTTTCTTTGATCTGCAGCCTTTCAAGTGGGCCCTGGGTTGTGAGAGATAATGTTTCAGCTGTATATAAGGCTTCTGGTTTAATTTATGATAATGCCTTATCTTTGTATTCCAGGAGAGGGACTTCTTGTTGTATGTGTCCTTGGTAAGTTGGAAGGCTAATTCAACTTTATTTCTTCTAGATTCCATAGCTTTTTTCTCTAGAGCATTCCAGCTGATCCATTCCCCAAGATATTTGAATTCATATATAAAGAAAATATATTAAAAATTTGTATATACAGTAAAATTTCTCTATTGTTGATCTCTTTATAACGAAAATCTCTCTATAACGGCAAAATGTGTTGTTTCTTTACCATTCGTAGAGTAAAAATTTGTACTGTAACTTTCTCTGTTGAGGCCAAAAAATTCAAGGAACACGCTCTATATAGCGTCGAAACACGTGCGCACTTCATACGCTTCCTGTATTAAATTATCGAAGTGAATTTAAGTCTACCAGTGAGCTGGCTGTTTTTGATGTTTCGTGCTACGATTTCCGCTTATGAAAGTAAGGGGCATGAATTCAAAACTCGCTGCTGCCTTTAACGTTTTGTGCATTCATTTGTTTAAAATTATACGTATAAATAAATTGAACAATACGTATTGAAATTGTAATGAAGGCAATTATGCTGTACGTGTGTTTCATCTAGCGCGAAATTCTTTACAGCAAGTGTAAGTTGCATATTGGGTAAAAATATGTTCATTAGTACGGATTTATATTGTTAACGAACACCTTTGTACTGCATGTCCAGCTTAGCCATAGCAATTATCAGGGCATTAACATATGGATATATGGTACAGTACTGATGTTTTACATATTGTAGCCTATATGAGGTATTTAAGTTTCCATTTTCTTTAATACCAGTAATAATATTAGTAACTGGGCCAATAAAAACTGGCAATTTGTACTGATTGCTTTATTTTTTAAAATTTGAACAATCGTTAAAAAAAAAATAAAGTAAAATTTTAAAAATTGCACCGATTTATTTAAAATTTTAACTTGTGTTACAATAATAATTTAAATATGTTTTGAAAAGTCGTTTTTGTCGTGAAGTTAGAATATTTAAAGAGATTAGAATATTTAATACGATTAGATTATTAAAAAATAACAACAGGTAATTATAAAAAATTAGAATATTAACAAATTAGGATATTAAAACAGAATATTTAAAAAATAGAATATTAAAAATAAAATGATTGAAAGAATATAATTTAAATTAAATTTAAATAAAAGAATGAATATTAAAATACTTAGAATATTAAAAACCTTAGAATATTGAAAAATATTATATTAAAAATATTAGAATATTAAAAAAAGAATAATAAAAAAGTAGAATATACAAAAATAGAATATTAAAAAATTAAAATATTAAAAAAAATTAATATTAAAAAAGCGGAATATTAAAAAAAATAGAATATTGTGCAAACACTTTTTACACAATTTAAAAAAAATACAATTAGCGATTTATTTCGTGATTTCATTGGAAAAAGTAGCGTAACGTTTTGCCCTGGGAGTGTTTCGGAGACAGCGTTGGAAATATCAGTTATACGGTTATACTTGGCGACGGTAGGGTGGGAGTCGATATTATAAGGGTGGCGATGCGAAGAGGGGGGTGTTCAAGGTCGATTCAATGTTGGGTCACTGACTCACATTCAGGGCGTCTTTCTGACTCCCGGTTTACTGATTTTGTGTCATGACCTGATTTATGATCCTTTACGCATTTCTGTAAAGTCCAAAAGTATTGCGCGACTTCATTCGGCGCATTAATAACACTGTGCGAGCGGTTTGCAATAAGGCATTGTGTCTTGGTTTTATTTAAGTGATTTGTGTACAGTGGGGTTTTAATTTATTAGTAAGCTGCGGGCTGGATAACAGATTAAAAATAATGTAGAGCTTAGAATAATGGCTGCACGCGTCTGTTTCGCATGCTTGATGGAAATGGAATTATATCAGCATTCGAATAGGTAGCGCAACAGCTGATTTACGTGTTTTGTATATGAAGAAAACGTCTTACGAAATATTTAAAACGGTTACATTATAAATCGAATGAAAGAATTGTCTTTGTAAAAAAAAAAAAACAATTTAAACATATTGTCAAAGTCTTTATATACTTTTTTTAATTATCAAAGTAAGTTTTATCAAAGTGAAATTATCAAAGTCCATTTTTGTTCTACCTTTAATTAAAATGAATCAGAAATATGATCATTAAAGTGATAAAACACGGATATAATATTAGTTATTATAATGATGTAACATTTTAACACTTCAAAACGTATTCTAGAGGTTAGGTAGGTGTACATTTCAATGATTCCTGGTCTGGCCTTACTGCGATGGCTACTGGTAGGATTTTATTCAATAGAAATTCGTTGAACATACAACTCAAGTATTGTGTAATGTTTATAATTCAGTTCATAAAGGATATTTTATAATTTGTTTATAGTTGTTCTTGTTGTTATGAAAATAACAAAATTCAAATTTTCTTAGAATCAGCTCGAAAGATTTTGATAAAGTTAGCACACTATTGAAAGCGTATAGACAGGGAAATATATCGCCCTATAAAAATCGGTTTGGAGGAAATAAGGAAAAACTGCTTATATTGGTAATACCATTTAACATCGATGGCCAGTTCTGATATCAATAGATGGATTGACAAGCACAAGGCAAGATGAGAACCATCACGGGCATACACATATCAAGTGCCTCTTAAGAAAATTTCCTCATGGAGGACTTAGATTTTTTTTTTTGGTGTTTAACGTCCGACTATTGTGCACACTTGGCCTAATGCAGACGATGGGATGATTTATAGCGTATGAAAATGCCAAGCCCTCGCCGGGAATCGAACCCGCGTCCTCGGGGTGAAAGCCTAGTACGCTATCCACTAGACCACCAAGGCGGTTGGAAGACTTAGGAGGGCGGCACACATCTTAGGCAGAGATAAAGGAAAATAGTGGGGATCAGTACAGGACACTGTGGTCTGAGAGTGCACATGAACAGGATAGGTATGTACCACGAAGAAACCTTGTGTAGGTTGTGCAGTAAAGAGGAGGAAACTGCTTGGCACATAGTGAGGCTCTTGCTAGCAGGAGGCTAAAGAGTTTGGTGTATAAGACCCCTAGGGACCTCCAGCAGGATGAAATACTCAGTGGATTGTTGGAACGTACTAATGTGCTTACATTTGGATTTATATAAGGGATCGTAAATCCGTCATAATGCGATTGTAAGACTTTAGTATGAATTAGAGTCAATGTAGTGTTTACGGGAATTCAAGTTGGTGCGCCAGCAAAACTTCTTGAGCAGGCACGGGAAAATCTAGCGTACTTATAACACAAATTAATAATTTGTTACGGGAGTTTTGTTGACTCGGTTCGCAGGCTTTAGGAGTTGAAAGCCGGGGAGAAGCGCTGGAAGTTAACGTAAATGTACTGCTAGATGTTAGGTTGCGGAATTGTCGAAAGAACCTCAAAGCTCTGTCCCTGGGCAACCGGGTAACTCTTCACTGGGTTCCGGAGCATATGGGAGCTAAGGGTAATGAGCAAGCAGACCGACTGGCTGGACTTTGATCTGCAACTGAGGTCATCGGACCTGATCCGGCTTCAGGGATTTCTCTATAGGGCCAGGTCCGCTAATCAACTCCACGTAATACGGGAATACTTCATGGGCATTCCCACAGTAAACGCCTCTTAAGGAAAGTTCCTTTTGGAGGACTCAAATGGGCAGCAGATGTCCTGGGCAGAGCACAACTCAGGAGGATCAAAAAGATGAAACTGCAGGTCACATAATTCATGATTGTGAGGCTCTTGCTAGTAGGAGGCTAGGGGTTTTTGCTTTAGAAGACCATAGGGGTCGTTAACAGACTGAGCTAGTCAGTGGTTTGCTGGAACTTATTAAGGGCACCGGTATGCCGAACTAGGTATTTTTAAGAGGTTTGGTCAGCAACCTCAATATGGTTGAGGCACATTAGGTCAGTCGATTGCAGTGTTTGGGGTTGTACTATCCCTTCCTCTAGGCTCTAATGTAATATATATTGCGGAATTAGTAAATGGACCGAGTTCGTGCTGTGTTTAAGCTGACATTGTTTGCGTATTTAACGAGCCTTTTCAAGTTCGACTAAATAGAAGTTAAAATTAGGGAAAAAATAGCACTCGGAAAGTTTGAAGAGCGCGACGTCGTGCCAGCCAAACCTGTTCGTCGCCGTAATTTCTTTCCCCTAAAATACTTGAGAACAAACAAGCCCGAAGTTTAACAATTCGGCGGCAATTAATTGCACTTGCGAGTGTTTTTGACAGTACCGATGGCAATGTTGAAATACTGCCTGACAAGTAGCAGCGCTGTAGACGTCTAAAAACTCGCTAATTAAGAAACGCTTTTTTGGAAGTGTGAACGCACCACAAACTGTTTTTTTAAAGAAACTTGTCGATTTCAAGAAAAAAAAAACGTTAAAGATGTTAAATTTTATTGCATTATCTCAATTTACAGGTTGTCAATTTATCAAAACTAAATTTAAAATGAATTCGCAACACGTTTATTGGTAATGTCAGGTATGTAAAATTTAGATATACTTTAGAAACAGTTTTTTAGACGTTAGATGTATTTGACGGTGCAATAAAACAATTAAATTTGTAAACTTATGTCAGTTTATTTAAGATATCCGAATTTTTTAATTTATTTTAAACATGTAGGACGAGAACATGCAACTAAATTGCTAATAAATTCACGATACATATGCCATGTCTGACGATAAACATAATTATATGTAACATTTATTACGCTTATGCGCAATAAAAATAATTATATTTTTAAACTTGACAATTTATTTAAGATTTCAAATTAATTCGTTTATTATAAACGTGTAGAAAGAGAACAGTCAATTAAATTGCAAATGAATTCACAATACATACATACATACATATATATATATATATATATATATATATATATATATAATCTATATATACATATAGATTAAGTCAAATTTTAATACTTGTGTGAAATTTACTAAGGTTTGATATATTTAACGACAAAAACAATACATTTTTAAACTTATGTCAGTTTATTTAAAATGCCCAATTAATTAATTTATTATAAACACGTAGAACAAGTACAAGTAACTAAATTGTAAATGAATGTATAATATATTTATTGGTTACGTCAAAAGTTAAACCTAATTATACGCAAAATTTACTGCGATTAGATATATTTTAGAAACTGCTTTTAAGCGTTACACAATAATGAAGGATACAAACAAAAATATTTTTTTTAATTTGCGCAGTTTATTTATGATGTTTTTATTAATTTATTATAAACATGTACAATTAATCAACGGTTTTTAATTTTATGAAAGTGTGATTGCATTTGTGGATATTTTAAATGATTAACGTTTTAAAACAAGATACGGTCTTCAATAAATTGTAACGTAATGTCTACTCGAAAATTAGCAGTAGGTGAAGCTTATAAAAGGTGCACTGGTTCTGATCTTTAGAACACTTTGTGAATAATCTCGTCCTAGGAGGGGAATACACCGGTTAGTCAGCTAAGTCTCTGAATTGGTGCACTTCAATAATCGTAGGTTCGAGACTGGAAATATTGTTTACGCATTTACTATCAGAAAGTACGACGTTTTCAGTAATTTTACATAAAAATGTTATTGTCCTTATTTCAAACACGAATAATTATAAAACGAAGCAATGAATCAATAAATATTGCTTTAGATTTTAACCAGAAAATATGATGAATTAGTTACTGTTGGTTTAAGTTTGAAGAACCAACAGTTTTAGTATAATGGTTTTTCCTTTATGCATTAACAGCGGCTCTGTGGCCCCCGACACGTCAACTTAACGTCAACTTAGGGGTTTTTGTGCACCCCTATCACTTCCCTTAAACCGACTCCAGTGCCCTTAATGAGCTCCAGTATCTTGTATAAGATGTCCTGATCTGGTTGCTGAGATCCAAAGACTCTCCTTCTTTTGACCTCTAGTACCTCGCAATCAAGAAGTATGTGTGCTGCGGTTCTAACATCCTGCCTGCATAAACGACACTCAGGTGAGATCAGTAACAATGTTGGTGATTCCGGATGTGGCCGTGTCCGGTGATCATGGCGACGACCTGTCTCAGTGACCTTCTGTTAGACTGAATAAACGTTCTTGTCAGTACAGTGTCTGGTCGCGAGAGAAGGAATTTTCCCAATCTTTAGCCAGGGAATTGTCTCCATCGTTTGATGTGTTCATCCCTAGCCCATTCCTCACTGCTCCTCTCGCAGTTGTACGACTAATACCGCACGTGGGCTCTGGTCCCACTAGTAGACAAGCAGCTCCTCTCTTGGCCATCATATCTGCTCTCTCACTTCCCGCAATGCCCAGGAAATCATACTAATTGCACCATGTTAGCACTCGACAGGACACAGAGGGAGCGCAGAGAATCCCATACCAACTTGGATGTGATTTCTACACAGCTGAGAGCCTGTAATGCCGCCTGGTTGTCTGTAAGTATAGGAATGTCCTTATCTGTAATCCTTTCTATAATACTCGATGAATACATGCTGAGATTGCTATAATCTGTTGCTGAATTATTTTAATGGTTAGAACCTGTTAACGATTTATGGTTTCTTGGTATTCTAATCGATTCGAATGCTACACGTTAGCGGCTAAAACATCTTGCGTTTTTATAAGTCTTGTTATACTTACGTTTTGTTATGTACGAGTCTTGCCTGTTAAGGCGACTCTTGTCCTATTGGCTGACCGGTTGTACGGCTTCCACGACAGCACGTAGAGGTAACCTGTTACGTCCTTGGCTACATCACATTTCCGAGGCCTGGACTTTAACAGTATTACATGGGTATAACCACAGACTAAGCTACTGGACATGTATTTTACTCAAGACAGTACAATTAATAATAATAGTCACGCCACTGATCTGTTTTGTTGACGTGATGGAAGCGAATCCTATACTTTTCTTAAAAATCTAACTTCTCCATAATCAGCATTAAAGTAAATTTATTATCAGTTTAATATTTTATTTTGCATTAAAATACAAAGTGCTATCCAAAAGTCGGAGAATATCCCCATAAAAAATAAACTTGCTTACTATAACTCCGCAGCCTACTTCCCACATACACTAAAATACAATACATAAACACATACTTTGAAGCGTTTGTTTGGACGCCAGGATTTCGTATGTTTATAATTTCGTGTGAATTGAACGTGAGGAAGTTTTGCGTAATGTTTCTGCACCAATTGTTTCTATTTTAAGGTTGTCTGTTAGGAATTCGCGATGTCTTCTAACTCGGGTCCTTCGAAGAATCAACTATCTGTGGTTCAACCCTTTAATATTTACAGTATTCTTATGTTGTCACGGATACAAGTACATTGATAACTCCAAGAACAAACGCTATTGTATTATTCTATCAAAATATTTCACCTGAATTATGTCCCAAGATACTCTCTGGAAACCCGTGTCCCAATTTGTTTAAACCAGAAAGAGGATAGGGAAAGAACTGTCTGCTTACATAGACTGCCGATTCGTTACTCCCCAGCACCGTCAGACTGGAATGTTCTTGGAGCACTTCCTAACGTACAGATATCCTACAGCCCTTCGTCACCCCTCTCCCTGGAATTAGTGACCCCGACCTGCTTCTTCCTCAAGCTCTTATATAAGCTGCTGTTCTACATACCTTGTTGTTTATTGCGGCAGGCAGTATGTCAGCAGTTTCGTATTTTTTCTGTTTCTTTGTCAATAGTGTTCAGTAGAGATATTAACGATATCACATAACTGCTACTTTTTCACAGATAGTCTGATTTCACATATTTATCTAACAGTGAACGGTTGAGTTACTAACTGTGAACGGGGAACTGAAATCTCCGGAATCTGTTCAACCAATACACGCCCCTAGTTTCATTCATTTACGCTAGGATTGTGTCGCTTTACCTTGCGCCGGCGCAATAGGTTCACAGTTTGTTTTTTGTTGTTGTTATTTTAAGGCGAAAATCACATTGAGGCTATTATCGCCTCCATAAATGTAAGTGTAAGTGTAAAGTGTTAAAGTCGTAAGTGTAGTGTTGTAAGTGTGTGTGTTTAGACTCGGGTACCGCGAGGAACGTCTAAATCCTTTCAATAGGTACAGCTAGTCTATTAGAACTGTCTCAATAGGTTCACAGTTTGGTGCCTACCATTCTAAAACTATTTCACACCTAACATAAACCGCAGTAACTGTGAACTGTGAAATTTCTCACAGTTAGTGCGGCATTACTGAGACTAGATAAATATTGATATTGCTAACTGCGCGCGCGCTACAGTTTTTTCCCGCCAGATTTACCTTTTTCTTCTTATTTATTTGGTATAGCGAATGTTTTTTGTACAAGTAGTTTTTTGTAGAAAAATAATTATGTAGAAGAACTGTTTATTTATGTAGATAAATATATTCCATTAATGTTTTTGTTTGTTTTTATCTGTTTTGTATTAGCCTATATGAAGAAGCAATAGTTACATAACAGGCCAGCCAGACATTATTTCACAGTTTAATTTAACGGATATTGAGAAGTAGCAGTATCAGTTTTTACTAATGGTGGGGCAGAAACACCAAACTGTTAAAAAAACTGCTTTTCTATAAACGACAAACAAACTGCTTTTTCAAACAGAAACAAGCAGTTGAATTTGGACTGCTTTATGATTTGTTAAACAAGGACCAGACTTCCCCACTACCACACCCACGTTCTATTCTAACGTTACCGCAAGCTCTAAAACTGTTTTCCTGCTAACTGTTTACCAGCTAACTGCTTTTCTTCTACCTGATTTTATGCTTTTCCCTTTATTCCAAAGTTGCTTGTTGCTTGTAGTGAAGTAAGAACTGTTTGTCAATGTCAACGTTTATCTCTATTTTGTCACGAGTTGTAGTAACAACCTCTCACATTTTGTAGATACAGAGCCTAATTTTATTTAAACATATTTTTTATAGTTACGAATATTATCAATCATCAATATTTTTAATGACTAAAAATATTCTAAATCGATTGCATTTTGGTAAATATGCAAAGGACTATTTAATTTTTAAGTGAAAGAAAGAATGTTTCTATTAGAAATTCATTGAATTTTGTAAATATAAAATGGCTTACATAATTATTACGTTTTTAGAAAGTAATTCAATTATTACTATACTTACAAGGATTATTTTTATCTTTTATAAATGCTTTATACCAAAAAACAAGTTAAGGACATGGTGGCAGTGGGAATGAAAAAGTAGTCTTAGAAAACTGAACGTATGTGCTTTATGTTTTAACTGCTAATACAACTTTGAGTTTCAGTTTTCTAAACCTGTTTTTTTCAACTGTTTTAAAAAGCAGCTTTTTCCTCAACAAACAGTTTTTGACATATTGTAAAAATAGCAGAACGCCCACCTCTAGTTTTGACAGACACCAATATTTCACAAATAGTATCATCTTTGGCTGTCAATCTTTGGCTGTGATCTGTTTACACTATTAATAAAATTACAATTTTCAGTTCCTGACATGTTCTAAATAATGATCGTTTTAACATACATTTATAAAGACATCCCGACCAATATAAAATGAACGTTATGTAATATTGTCCTTTACGTTCAAGCATTTCAAACTGAGAGTTGGATGTAGTAATATTGCCTATCCTGCCCCTTCCTGTGTTGTCAGCTATCTTGCCAGTCTGTAAGCCCTATTCATAACGTTACTCGAGTCTGTGGACACTGTCAGGCATATTTCATCTATTTCCAATAACACTTTTGTTAATTACCGATACAGATTATTCCACTATTTGTTAAAATAAAAGATGATTATGATATTTCAAGCGCTTTATTAAATTAAGAGATTGTCACCCGTTAAAAAAATGATTAAAATTATGCGTCACATTTAATAAAAGAGGGACACATACCTCGAAAAATAGAAAACTCCATGAAAGTACTACATGCAGCAGAAAAAGGAAGACGTATGAACATTTTAGAGAATTTGGAAATTTTTTAAATCTAAATTAAAGGGAGAAAACACAATAAATGAACAGATATCGTCGCAAGCAGATATTACGTTTAAAAAATTTCAAAAATTAACAGGAGGGACGACCGTTGAAGAGAAAGTTTAAAAGGAGCTGATCAGAAGTGAGCGAAAACGTGTGATTTTGAAGAGCCAATCAGAAGAGAGCACGTCACGTTTAATGTACACGTGTTGATAGAGGAGGGGTACGAGGTGGAGATAGAAAATTATAAATAGGACGGGCCATAATATTGGTGACCAGTATAGATAGAGTTTTTGAAGATGGAGGTTTTCCGAAACGCGTCAAAAAAAGTAGAACTGACGAAGCTAGGGAAGGCAGATCATTATACTGAACGTAGTGACAATAATCCTAGCAGAAAAGAAGAAGAATATAAAAAGAATTACTTTTCTTAAGGTTAAGTTACGATTTGCTGCAATTTTTAATGGAAGTATGTTGTAGTCAGTGTCCTTTACAGTGCATAGAGCGGATTTGCAACGAAAGGGCACGGAGGTAATAACGATTGTTTGAAGGATTACAATTGTGCCTTTCTAATGGTGGGTTTACCAGTTTCACTTTTTTTCGGTTACTTTCATTCATTTTAAAATAATGGTATAGTTTTTTTAACGAGAGGCCATTTTTCTTTACAAATAAAACTGTGAAAAAAATAAATAAAAGAAAAAAGGTTTTGACTAATAAACTGAAAAAAGCCCCGCAGTGGGTGCAGACTGGCTGCACCTGTTGAGTGGATTTAGACGTCGCTAGCGGTACCCGAGTCTAACACACAATTACAACACTACACTTACGTCTTTAACACTTACATTTAGGGTTGCGTTAATAGCCCCAATGTGCTTTTCGCCTTAAAATAAAAAAAAAAAAGAAAAAAATATTGAACAAATTGTACTATTTTGTACTTTTTTTCTATTTTCGTAGGCATAGTTGTACGGGAATTTGTACAATGGTTCCTAAAAACAATTACAAAATTAAATGTAACCCTCTAGCGTTCGAACGCTTTAAAGATTCTAAAACAAATCCGATTCAAAAGCTGCGAAAAGGGCGTTTCCGATTCTGTTTGGCAGATTTTGTTTAAACACCGAATTCGTGATATGAAGATTGTTACTAGAGCGGAATACCGAAAATCGGAACACTTTACACTCACACATACATTTAAGGAGGCGTTAATAGCCTCAATGTGCTTTTCGCCTTAAAATAACAAAAATAAGAAAAAAAATTGAACAAATTGTACTATTTTGTACTTTTTTTCTATTTTCGTAGGCATAGTTGTACGGGAATTTATACAATGGTTCCTAAAAACAATTACCGAATTAAATGTAACCCTCTAGCGTTCGAACGCTTGAAAGATTCTAAAACAAATCCGATTCAAAGGCTGCAAAAAGGGCGTTTCCAATTCTGTTTGGCAGATTTTGTTTAAACACCGAATTCGCGATATGAAGATTCGTTACTAGAGCGGAATACCGAAAATCGGAATTTAACACTTTACACTCACACATACATTTAGGGAGGCGTTAATAGCCTCAATGTGCTTTTGGCCTTAAAATAACAAAAATAAAAAAAAAAAGATTTTGTGATTGGTACACATTCTAATACGGTCGAAAGATGTTGGCGTAATGTACGACTAATTGGTGATTGTGAATTACTATTTAAATTCAAATATGGCAACTATAGGCAAAGGATTCACCATTTTCTTAAATCAGAGACCATTACAAGGTTAGTAAATTTTTACACAACACTACTTTCGTACAAAACCGTGTTAGGTTCCTAAGCTGATTTCTTTTTAAATAACAGCATAAAATGGCCGCCTCGGTGGTCTAGTGGATAGCGTACAGGCTTTCACCCCGAGGATCCGGGTTCGATTCCCGGCTAGGGCTTGGCATTTTCATACGCTATAAATCATCCCACCGTCTGCATTAGCCCAAGTGTGCACAATAGTCGGACGTTAAACATAAAAAAAATCTTTTTAAATTTCTATTGTTTTTATTACTAATGTTTTCGCTATGAAAAGCACTTCAGTTATGAATTTTTAATGTAATTTTAAGGTTATTTTCGATGTTTTCCAAACTTCCTTTAGCTTCTGCCCGTTTATATTTTCTATTAATGGTCACGTTATAAAGCGTTTGGCGCAAACATTAGCCAAAAGTACTGAAAAGTCGTATTTACTAGATACAAATATGTTATGTCATTTCAAAGATCATATAACTTATGTGGGAATGCGGTCAGCTTTTTTCACAGTCCGTAGTTTTTACTTTTAAAAATATAGAAGTAAAAAGTACAAAGATAAAAATATACGTACAGACTGTAAAACACGGACTATATTCCCACAAACAAGGCGTTTAGAATGTTGTGTCAAACAATTTTATCTTTACAAAAGCGAAGGAATCTGTAATAATAATAAGACGCCTCGGTGGCCTAGTTGATAGCGTACTGGGCTTTCACCCCGAGGACCCGGGTTCGATTCCCGGCCAGGGCTTGGCATTTTCATACGCTATAAATCATCCCATCGTCTGCATTAGTCCACGTGTGCACAATAGTCGGACGTTAAACACAAAAAAAAGAAATAAATAACATTAGTCTTATGCGGAATAAATTCAGTGACAAGAGTCCACAATCCTTAAATGTAGTCAAATTAATGTTTGTAATTTCCACGTATTTTGAAAATTTAAAATGTCATTTTATACAGTTTTTCAATGCTGATTACCATGTTGAAATCAGTTTTTCAAAAATATTATCACCACAAAAAAGTAATAACCTTATAAAGATTTGAAATAACCGCCATTTTGAAACTGTTATCGAGATTTTCCCGCCCAAATTATTACAAATTTCGATTTTCGAGTTTTAAACAAATCGGACTGAAATTACGAACGTGCGTGATATTTTAACGACCGCTCGAACAATTCTATAGATCAGAATCGATTCGTTTCAAAGTTTGAGTTTCAATAAATCATTTCCCAATCGATTGGAAATACGGGTCCATAGTTGCTGCTTGATTATATTTTGACAAACAAAATATCTTGGATTATGAAGCGGGTGAAACAGGGTGGACAGTAGCCGGAGGGGTGGGGGTGATAAATGAGGGTGATCCGTCTTCGCGATCCTAGTGAACTTACTTTATTTTCTTTTTACATAGTCAAGAATCTGTGGCGGCTGACAAGGGCCAAAATAACTGATTATCAAAATTTGGGAATTTCGTTAAATGTGAGACAGTTATACAGACACCGGAGGGGCTGACGTGATAGTTTTCGACTTCAATTTTGCTCCGTTCTAAAGAAATAATTAGAACACCAATAATCACAAAAATAAACCTATTTTGCGACAAAATATAAACAAGTTACATTTTTTTTACTTAACGTTCATTAATGAGGACGAGAGATGAGCGTTAACGGTAAGAGTAAAGCAACGGGAGTAGATGTGGATCGAACTAAACAAAAGGTGGCAGTGGCATGACTGCCGACAGAAGTGACCACTTCTTATCACGAGTTATGGCTGTATATTTTACACCACAAAATAAAATTTATAGTCGATTTTAAAAATCATGAGTACTTTCATTTCAGTTTAATATGTTTCTAAATACAATATTATATGATTTTATGTTTTTTTTTTGCCAAGACATAGATTTTTGCTACTCGACACTAGAATAGGCTATAACTGACCATGGGAGAAGCACGGAGTCCCAAATGTATTCCTGCTATTCTTAATACCTGACCCTGTGACTTACTAATTGTCATTGTAAATGCCAACTTGAATGGAAAATGCAATATTTTAATTTGTAAAGGCAAGTTGTTTGGAATTATAAGATTGTTTCAATTAAAATCATTGCAAATGTAAGCTTATTAACAATAACTTATAATAAATAATAACAGGAAATCAGATTTTAAAACGGAAATAAATCTATGTCCATCTCAGGTACCTAATCCACGTTCATTTTAAATTTCATTTCAATCGGTCCAGTAGTTAATGTGTGATTGAATAACAAACAAAAACACACATAAACTCAAATTTAAAATATTATATTAAGAAGTATAAAATATTATTAAAACTTCACTGTTGTAGCCTACAGTTAACACATATCACAAAACTGAATACTAAATAATTCAGTTGCATTGGGTAAGTAGTATAATGGCATTTAAATAATTATTATTAACACCTACCAATAACGTATAAAACGTCACTGTTACACAGTTAACACTTGTCATAAAACTAAATAATTAAGTTGGACTGGGTAAGTAATATAATAACGCGAACATACAATTTCACTTCAAAAATACATTTTAAAACAAAAATATATATAAGAGCGTGATGCGAGACGGCAAACTGAATTTTTTTCCCGTGCTAAACATACATCCATACTCCACCATAAGAAGTAGTCACTTCAATAAGAGCGTAATGCGTGACGGCAAACTGATTTTTTCCCCGTGCGAAACATACATCCATACTCCACCATAAAAAGTATTCACTTCAATAAGAGCGTGATGCGTGACGGCAAACTGAGTTTTTTCCCGTGCAAAATATACATCCATACCCCGCCATAAGATGTAGTCACTTCAATAAGAGCGTGATGCGTGACGGCAAACTGAATTTTTTTTCCCGTGCAAAACATACATCCATACTCCGCCATAAGAAGTGTTCACTTCAATAAGAGCGTGATGCGTGACGGCAAACTGAATTTTTTCCCTTGCAAAATATACATCCATACCCCGCCATAAGAAGTAGTCACTTCAATAAGAGCGTGATACGTGACGGCAAACTGAATTTTTTCCCGTGCAAAATATACATCCATACCCCGCCATAAGAAGTAGTCACTTCAATAAGAGCGTGATACGTGACGGCAAACTGCATTTTTTCCCGTGCAAAATATACATCCATACCCCGCCATAAGAAGTAGTCACTTCAATAAGAGCGTGATGCGTGACGGCAAACTGAATTTTTTCCCGTGCAAAATATACAACCATACCCCGCCATAAGAAGTAGTCACTTCAATAAGAGCGTGATGCGTGACGGCAAACTGAATTTTTTCCCGTGCAAAATATACATCCATACCCCGTCATAAGAAGTAGTCACTTCAATAAGAGCGTGATACGTGACGGCAAACTGCATTTTTTCCCGTGCAAAATATACATCCATACCCCGCCATAAGAAGTAGTCACTTCAATAAGAGCGTGATGCGTGACGGCAAACTGAATTTTTTTCCCGTGCAAAATATACATCCATACCCCGCCATAAGAAGTGTTCACTTCAATAAGAGCGTGATACGTGACGGCAAACTGCATTTTTTTCCCGTGCAAAATATACATCCATACCCCGTCATAAGAAGTAGTCACTTCAATAAGAGCGTGATGCGTGACGGCAAACTGAATTTTTTTCCCGTGCAAAATATACATCCATACCCCGCCATAAGAAGTAGTCACTTCAATAAGAGCGTGATGCGTGACGGCAAACTGTATTTTTTTCCCGTGCAAAAAATACACCCATACTCCGCCATAAGAAGTATTCACTTCAAAACCTTAAGGTGCGCAGATCAGAGAGGCAGCAGACTGACTGGAGGCTAATTCTATCTTATTTAATTAGAAATTTTTGTTAGTTCGATTTTTATTTGGTCCTTGAAATTTGTATTAAAGCATTGTTGGAAAATCGCATCTAATTCGAATGTTTTGGATAATTCGAATACATTTAGCTTAAACAATAAAGCTGCTTTAAAATAGCTACGGTTTAATAAAACGGTCAGATTATGCAACCCTATATTATACAGTCTTGAAAGCAAGTTAGATCGCCGGAAGATCCTTGTCCAGAGGCCAGTTCTAGACTTGTTTGTCCTGATCGATTGTTTACCACCTATAAAAACTGTACTGACGCCCTTTTGCCTACTCTGTACTGTGTTTTCAAAGCATTCTCCTAAAGATGTTTCAGTAAAAAAATATGTTTTCGAAAAAATGTCTTATTCAGAATTTTCAAATCTGTTAACTTTTCATATAATTTGTTATCGATTTTTTTAATGGCGCTTTCAGATTTTTGTTTGATTTGTTGCTTAATGTACAATTTACGCCATAATTTACGTATAATTTTAATGTATAATTTACGCCATAATTTACGTATAATTTTAATGTATAATTTACGCCATAATTTACGTACAATTTTAATGTATAATTTACGCCATAATTTACGTATAATTTTAATGTATAATTTACGTATAATTTTAATGTATAATTTACGCCATAATTTACGTACAATTTTAATGTATAATTTACGCCATAATTTACGTATAATTTTAATGTATAATTTACGCCATAATTTACGTACAATTTTAATGTATAATTTACGCCATAATTTACGTATCATTTTAATGTATAATTTACGCCATAATTTACGTATAATTTTATTGTATAATTTACGCCAGTTAGACGGATGAGGAAGGGTAAATTATCGGCAGTAACTGCTGCTCGAACACATTGAGCTGCGCAGTTAAGGTACACAGCTGTCTAATCGGTGCCTTAGCCGCACTGTAATTTGATATGAACAGAAACAGTATAAAAGTAGTTCGTTTCAAAAGTTCGTTTGTGTTAGAAAGTTTTTTGTAGTTTTATATCACGTCATAATATTTTTTTGCATTTTTATAATAAAGTATGTTTAAAAAAAGGTAAACTTTCACGTTACTGAACAATAATCTGACTACTAACTTTTACGTAAGGAAAATTATTTACATAATTAATAATTAATAAACTAATTTTAAAAACTCGGCCTACTTCTTTTGCCTAACCAAATGAAGAACACTAATGAACTACCGAACCAAAAAATCAACCTTGATAACTGTGTTTAAATTTGCCCCGCCGGTACGCTTTAAATCACGTGACCGCTTGTTGACCAATAACAAAATGAACGACTTTATATTATGCAAACCGTAGCAGTCACGTCGATATATCGGGAAATCGATTCAGGATAAGAAGCGAAAATATTTAGAGACCTGATCTCGCTAACACTTAAGTCTCAAGTGTCTAAGGACCTGCTTGTATCGAGAGTGCAGTTGTTGCGTCCCCTAAGGATGTGCTTGTCCTTTGTTCTTAAAATTATTATCGGTGATTTAATTAAAGCGAAGGGTTTTTAAATAAAACCGGAATTATCACGCTTAATTTGACACGCCCGGTTTCTCTAGATACAAAAAAAGCTTATCGTAGCGACTGCTTTTTTGGTAAACTTTACCAGCACGATTGTTGGTGTGACTGAACGAAGTGAGTTTGTTTTATAGTCTCTATCAATATGCCTCCAGATCTGCGGTGTGGTTTTCTTACATTATTGACGAAATTCGTATTATAATATGCGTATTCTTGTTACTATATATTTTATTCGTCAGATATTTTAAACATTTATATACTCCTTAAGAAGTACACAGCGGATTTTTATGAGGAAATAACTTATTGGGGCGGCCATCTTGAATGAGACGCAAATCTTGAAAAAACACCGATTTTGGTCTTTAGATTATATTTTGAGGGTTTGACTTATGAAATATGTAGAAATCATAAATTTCCTTGTTGGTACATGAACGAAAAAGAGGTTAGGACTTTGTTTTTATGAAATCGCTATTGAACGTAAAAAATAATGAATTATGTAAATAAAACAATTCAGATAATACCATTAGTTGGTATTTAATTGTTATAATACAATAATCTTTAATTCAATACCTGTATATTAAGATTACTGTACATATTTTCCTAAGTAAAATCGTTGCAAAATTATTTAGGCTTACTATTTCTTGCCAATATGAACACCTGTTAAAACAGACCTAATGGTTATTTTTAATTCTTGTATGGCCTGTTAATATGGCAGTGTCGTTCATTTATATTTAGACTATACAATATGCCTTACTTTATTCCACTTTATTCTATAGTATATAACCTATAACTGAGTTATAAAATTGTACCGTATTGAAATATTTATAAATGGAATAAGCTGCTATACTAAAAGCAGGGTCTTTTATTTAATAACATTTACATACTAGTACTGGCCTAGATTGTCTTACCGATTCTACTTTCAAAATTGGTTCAGTCAATAATTATTTAATTCTTGGATGCAGTAATAATTTTAACATTACTTTCAACAATGTTTTTTTTAGCAATCAGCTGTTTTGGTACACACACAATTATTTGTCACATATGCTTACATTGTGCTGCACTCTCACGGGGATAGTTTATACAGCTCTTGGAATCATGTTTCAGATCGTTTATCGGTTTTAAGTCGGTTTAATTTTATTGTAAAGCCTTAAAATGGAAAAAAAAATACCATGCGTGAGAGTTCCTGGTGTTCTGAGCCTATAAGAACCCAATATATGAGTTTCAACAAAACCTATCTGGTACAAAACCTGTATGAATGCTTAGCGTCATAACATATGAAAAACATATGTAAATATATACTGTGTGTGTGTGTGTGTGTACTCTGTACCGTTTAAAAGTTCGGTCCGTTCGATTGAAAAATTAACAAAAAAATCGATTTTGGCAATAGCTTGGGCGCGTTCGTACCCAGCAAAACCCCTTCAAAGAACATTGTGTACAAAGAATCGTGTTTATGACTTCAATGTAATTTGAAAATTTGGAATATTAATTTTTGCGGATTTCAACGCTGTGAATTGTGAGATTCGATGTTCGGAAAAATTACAGTAAAAATAAATGATTGTTAGAAATTAACTTCCGTTACGTCAGCGAGACATCTGCGTGTCGCGATTTATATTTTTAAAAATATGGTAGCATGCGTATTACAGAGATCGGCACAGGAATTAAGCTTTGTCCGAGTGATAAGCGTTTCCGTATATGGCCTACCTCGTGATCGTACGCATATTGTTAGTTTTTCACGAAAGGGGAAATATTCGCAGGGTACACAACGACAGCGCATGCGCGATCAGTAGAAACCGAAACAACCTGTATTGTTCCATATACAAAAACGACAAGCATAGAAAAACTAATAAAAAGTGAATATTGTCATTTATTAAGAGTTTTGAAGAGCAATATATTCATCTGTTTAGAGAGTTTGCGAAAAGCTGTGTTCCGCCCATTAAATAACAAAAACCCTTTCTTACAAAATGAAATAGAAGCCATTATTTACGTTCGATGTGATCAGCATGGTGCTTATAAAAGGGTCACGAGATATTCATACCGCATTGTTTGCCAATAAGTGTATTGCTTTTGTTTTTGTAAGATGGCCTACATTTACAATCTGTGTTGAATGAGGAGCATTGAACTGTACTACGACCTATATTGCTGTGGAATAACTTTTTGTTCCTACAGATTGGCGAAATTTATAACTGACCGTTTCCCCGCAGAGGGTGCAGACTAGCTGCACCTATTGAGAGGATTTAGACATCCCTCGCGGTACCTTAGTCTAAAACACACTTACACTTACAAAACTGCACTTACGACTTTAACACTTTACACTCACACTTACATTTAGGGAGGCGATAATAGCTTCAATTTGCTTTTCGCCTTAAATTTTTTTTTTTTTTTGGTGTTTAACTTCCGACGATTGTGCACACTTGGGCTAATGCAGACGATGGGATGATTTATTGCGTATGAAAATGCCAAGCCCTGGCCGGGAATCGAACCGGATCCTCGGGGTGAAAGCCTAGTACGCTGTCAACTAGGCTACCGAGGCGGCTTTAAATAAAAAAAAAATATAGCTGATGAGCGAAGCGAATTAACTTTTTCAACCCCGAGCGTTCCGCATTCGGTTTGTATGTTCGTTACGCAGTTTTGGTAGAACGTATTATTTTGAATTTTTGGTACGAAAGTATCTCGTATTTTTTTTAACAGTTCATTTTTTTCATTTTTTAACAGTTCAGAACATTTTTTTAAAAATAATTTTGATTCAGCTATCAAATCACAAAACACTTAGGCGGTTCTGCACTTATTTCACAGCTGTTTAATTTTCACTGTAAGTGCAGTATTTTGTAAGTAATAAAAACTTAGACGACCTTGAAACTGTACGCGCGTTAACATCTTCATGTGGTCGTAAAGGCACCCTCCACCCTCTACGTGATGCTGCAGTTTGTAATTAAATTTCTTAACAGCTGTTTGTAATGTTTCGTACGTAATGCATTGTACTCGCGGGATTCCATAAAGTTACAGTAATTCTAGCCTTGGAGGAACAAAAGCTTTGTGTGATGAGTCCAGCCCGAGTTTCGTTCAACGGCGGAACATTTTTAATAATTAGAAAAAACTGTCTGAATGTCCCGTTGTGTTTTACTCGGGCGTGTAAAACATTACAAAAACGTCCTAACATTCAATGATTTCAAAATGTCCGAACAATTTCTTAAAATCGCTCATAGCGTGATGAAAATTCAATTGCTACGAAGGCTTGTTTTATATGATTAAAATTTATGCAAAATCTGACGAACCGTTTTTGAAAACTAATCCAATCGTTCGGTTTTTTCTACAGTAGTTCACAAACCGTTATTTTTCGCGCCATGGTATAACACAACTGTTGTTTGGCTACTTGTAGGGAAAGTCTAGTCAACATCGTTACAGTCAATATTGTAATTAATAAAAAAGGGCTTCAAAAATATATTTTTTTAAAAACTAAAACATGGTCCCAATAGATAGTCCTACATATACTAAATTTAATTTTAAAAAAATCTGTCAAGTTGTCATTGCATATAAACTGGACTAGAATGCCAGTTATTATTGTAAAAAGCGTACTCGATATCAGAGGGTAAAGTCCAAGTAGTTGAACTGTTTGCCGCTAAGAACTCTGCGATGCAAGGAGAGGTAGACGTTTAAGAAAACTGTTAAAGGGTTGTTACAAATTCTATTTATGTTTTCGCACGCACATGTTTGTAAGCGTGGACCAATTTGATTCAAAAATTGGCACGGAAATATATTTTTTGTTAATGGCGAAAGCCGTTCAACAGTTTGAAATTGTTAAAAATGCATAACTTTTTTTTGAAAATCGGACTTCACTTATTAAGTGTTTAGAACTATGTCAATTATCAGTTTCAGTTTTCAAAAGCAGTCGAAATTAAGAAATTCACTCTTTCGTACGACGGTCGTGGTTCATTTTTGTATTTCTGATGTCATGTAAAAGTTTAAAAAGCTGGTACATGCAGATTTTAATGCTGATTAATTTGGTGAAATGAGAACTTAAAATAAGGGTAAGATAAAAATCACTTTCTTAAATTTACTTCCATCACGTCAACGGAACAGCTGCGAACTGAGTTATTTTGAATTTGTAATTGATAAGGAATAGACAGCGAAGAAAGTACCACATATAAACATAATGTAACGAAATTCTTAATCCAAATCCTTTTTTTTTTGTTATTTTAAGGCGAAAAGCACATTTATGCTATTATCGCCTCCCTAAATGTATTTTTTTGTGTTTAACGTCTGACTATTGTGCACACTTGGGCTAATGCAGACGATGGGATGATTTATAGCGTATGAAAATGCCAAGCCCTGGTCGGGAATCGAACCCGGATCCTCGGGGTGAAAGCCCAGTACGCTATCAACTAGGCCACCGAGGCGGCCCCTAAATGTAAGTGTGAGTGTAAAGTGTTAAAGTCGTAAGTGTAGTGTTTTAAGTGTAAGTGTGTATTAGATTCAGGTACCGCGAGGGACGTCTAAATCCTCTCAATAGGTGCAGATAGTCTGCACCCCTGAAGGGTGGGAACTCAAATTCAGGTTCTCTGGATAGAAGCAACTGTATATCAGTGGATGAGTAGCGGTGTTGTATATAAACATATTAGAAGTACAGCCGCTATTACAAAAAAGCGTGTTTGATATTACAGGCTAAAGTACAAATAGTTGGAATATCTGCCGCTACAAACGCTGCAAGGAGGTGTTTGAGAAAATAGACAGTATTATTGTCTATTTAACTGTATTCAAACACTTCTCCGCAAAATTCCACCAGAAATGAGCGCTCACATACCTCTCATAATGGTTATCATTCTAGTATATTTATATTCAGTGGTTTATCCTCCAACGACACCCAACTGACAGATATCCTGGTAAAACCACTTTATGGATTTACGTTTTAAATCGTAAACTTTCAAAAACAATCTCTAGGTTTTTTTTATAACCATTTTACTCATTTTATAATTTGTATTTACCAACAGGGGGTTGCAGACTAGCTGCACCTATTAAGAGGATTGAGGTATGGGAATGTGTAAATGTTAAAAGCACATTTAGGTAAGAGGATTTAGTTGCTTAATGTGCTTTTCGCCTTAAAATAACAAAAAAACCATGTAACAATGAGAAAGTAACACACTTTCTTGCAGGTTATTTTATTATACAATAACTCTAGTGGAAAAGTGCTTATAACCTTTATATAAACACGCTACGCTGAACATTTCTACCAAGAACCCTTAGAGTTGGAAGAAAATTACAAGAAACTTATTATTTTGTTCGGATACACGCGAAGCTGCCAAGTTCTTTGCGGAAAACTATTTGACATTTTAGCGAATTTCTATTTGTAAAATAACGCTTAGAGCACCTGTTATAATAAGACTCAGACCAATGTTATGTGCTCCGATCTGAAATTGAAGCGTTATTTTCTTATACCGCGTTGTGCACTTTGTATTTGCCACCATGGAATTCGGATTCTTCGAGTAGGCTTACGAAGCGTAAGTAACGCGAGTAGGGGAAGTATTACACAGACCCCTCCAGTTCTCAGCTCTTCTCCTTTCTTTCGTCTGCCGGTTCCGACTGAGTTGGTCGCGTGCGTATGTATGTTTTGTGCCTGTATGTACATACAACGTGCATGCTTCTCTCTATATCTTTCTTTTCTCTCTTTCTCTTTCTCTCCACTTATATTTTAAGAATCAAACGCTTCTGCCGACATTTCCAATGACCGTATTTTTTCTTAACGAAGAAAATGTGCGTTAATTTCATTAAAACAGAACATTATAACACTATTTGACACTTTTATCTGTTTATAGAAGGAACATTATAAGACAACATTGTGTTAACACTCACGTTCGCAATTTTATTTCGATTCAATTCAAACGTGTAACAAAAATCGATTACAGCAATAGCTTTTGATAAGTTTGTTAACCAACAAAATTCGTTCAACAATTTCAAAATGGCGGCGATTTGAATTTAAAAAAAATCGCAACCTTAATTGTTTTGATAATCTGATTTCATCAAATTAGTCAACGTTAAAGTCGGCATAAATAAACATTGCAATTTTCAGAATCCTTAGGAATTAAGATATTTAATTTGATGGCGGTCTGGTCGCCTCGGTGGTCTAGTGGATAGCGTACTAGGCTTTCACCCCGAGAACCCGGGTTCGATTCCCGGCGAGGGCTTGGCATTTTCATACGCTATAAATCATCCCCACCATCTGCATTAGCCCAAGTGTGCACAATAGTCGGACGTTAAACTAAAAAAAAAAAAAAAAAAAAAAAATGACGGCGGTCAGGGTTCATTTTTGTATTTTCAATGGAATTTGATAGTTTAAAATGCTGATATGTAGGTTTTAATGCTGATTATGATAATAGAATACGAATTTAAAAAAAGGGGGTAAGATAAAGACAAATATATTTTTGGAAATTTGCTTCAATCACGTTAGATAAATAGCTGTATACACGCTCATGCTCTGTATGGGCGGCCCTAATTTCCCTAGTTACTCATGTCAACATGGTGAATAATAATGTAAAATATAACGAACGGCCAGATCACCTCATAACAAAAGCTGGCTAACAGAACTAAAACATCCTTGATAAGTGTCAAGAGAAAGAAAAATTGTAGAGGATTTAGCGGAGGAAGGATCTGGAAGCACCTCAACAACGAACATGGATGTTACCAATTATAAGTGGAGGAGTTATCTACCTTGAATCTTCTGAAAACTTTTTAAATGTACAAGGGCGGGAGAAGGTGCATTTCAGCAACATAGAAGGGCGTACAATAGATTTAAGATAGCACAGTAATATTTTTTTGCTTAACGTCTATACTTTATGTCAGAAGCCGCCTCGGTGGCCTAGTGGTTAGCGTACTAGGCTTTCACCCCGAGGACCCGGGTTCGATTCCCGGCTAGGGCTTGACATTTTCATACGCTATAAATCACCCCATCGTCTGCATTAGCCGAAGTGTGCACAATGGTCGGACGTTAAACACAAAAAAAAACTTTGTCAGACTAATGAGGACAAGGGATCAGCATTAACGGTAAGAGAAAAGCAACTGCGGCCAGATCTTAGAACCTTAACGTGCTCAGTTCAGAGACGCAGCAGACCAGGTGCTTTAGTCACATCGACTACCGAGTCCCCATTTGTTCATTCATTCATCTACAGTTTTTTAATCATTATGTTAGACATATATCGTATTAGAAGAAAGAGTGGAATAATCCACAGCGATAAAAGAACGGAACACTTTGGGAAGAAAAGCAATAAGGATACTGAACAATATCGTATGGGATCAAGAGATATCGAAAGTAGATATACATAGAATATACAATACATTTATGGACGCTGTACAAAAAACAGAAAAAAATCTTGAAGCTACAGATATTGACGAAAAACAGCAGGTCGGTCGAAACGGGTCAAGATAAGCAATTTAACAATCCGTGAATTTTCTTTGTTATTTTAAGGCGAAAAACACATTGAGGCTGTTATCGCCACCATAAATGTAAGTGTGAGTGTAAAGTGTGTGAATCGTAAGTGTAGTGTTGTAAGTGAAAGTGTGTGTTAGACTCGGATACAGCTTAGTTGATAGCGTACTGGGCTTTCATCCCGTGGACCTGGGTTCGATTCCCGGACAGGGCTTGGTATTTTCATACGCTATAAATCATCCCATCGTCTGCATTAGCCCAAGTGTGCACAAACACAAAAAAAGACTCGGTTACAGCGAGAAACGTCTAAATCCTCTCAATAGGTGCAACTAGTCTGCACCCCCTGCGGGGAACAATCCGTGAAATCATGGATGCGAAGAACACCGTTGTGGACGACAGTAAGGCAAAATAATTTCGATGGTTTGGTCGTGTACAAAGCATGAAGAAAATCGATTTACCAAACAGATTGTAAAATGGAAACCACATGGTAGCAGAAAAAAAAATGATCTACTGGAAAGAAGGAATTGATAAGGAAGTGAGAGATGGGGATTGGATCAAGATTTATGGAGCGACAGAGAAAAATGGAAGCTTGGAATCTGAAGACGTCGGAGAACGTTTTAAGCCGAGAAGAGAGATGGAATAATCCAAAAACTGTTTTAAACATATCCATGCACGTACGGCCAGGGATAACATTTTATGCGTTATTCTGTTAAGTGCCATAAGTAAGTATATTTAGGATAAAATTAGATTTATTTTATATACGTGACAAGTTCAGGTGTATTACCGATCAATGTGTGATTGATTTGTCGATTTTATTTTTGGACTCCTTATCTTCTGACTTAAGAGCGTATACTACAATATTGGTAGATTGCTTGTTTGCCCTTAATAAAAATATAAGGTACAGGAGCTTCGTTTCTAATCAAAATGCAACAGCTGTTGTGAACCAGCTGATAGGTTAATTCAAATAGCGGTCGGGCTGCAATGTCCGTTATTGCGGTCAAAGTTATTGCACTATCAGGGGACTTGTTTCGAACTGTAGTACTAGTTAATATTAGTGACCACCTCTCATCCGCTGTCTCCCTAATACTTGGGACAAGTTTGACATATTTTTTAAGGTGATAAAATTTAATTACTCTAAACTTATATCCGTTATATATTTAGATCAATTATATTTTGCGCGTCGCAAGTCTCGTATTAATTTAATTATTAATTATTAATTATTATTATTATTATTAATTATTAATATTAATTATTAATTTAATTTTTAATTACTGTGCTTTCATCCGGTATCGAACCAGGTACCTTGCGCGTGCGATGAAAGTATGATAACCACTACACTACGGAAAATACGAAGAAGTATGATCGATTTAAGTATATAAAATGAACCGTTGATTTAATTTCATTTTTTTTGTGTTTAACGTCCGACTATTGTGCACACTTGGGCTAATGCAGACGATGGGATGATTTATAGCGTATGAAAATGCCAAGCCTTGGCCGGGACTCGAACCCGGGTCCTCGGGGGGAAAGCCCAGTTCGCTATCAACTAGGCCACCGAGGCGGCTTGATTTAATTTCAGTAGTTATATTAAAAG
>CM040185.1:97074331-97081831 GCA_022606455.1 Callitettix versicolor
TGACGAATGCGTAATATTTCCCGCCTATTTACTTCCGTTCTCCACGG
Source organism: Callitettix versicolor (assembly GCA_022606455.1). Classification (NCBI taxonomy): domain Eukaryota; kingdom Metazoa; phylum Arthropoda; class Insecta; order Hemiptera; family Cercopidae; genus Callitettix; species Callitettix versicolor. Next base: position 97,074,379 of record CM040185.1, read on the forward strand.
AAGACGTTTGTTTAAAGCCCGAAAGACGTATGCGTAAAACTTTTTCCTATTCGCTTCCGTTTCGAGATCGCAGGCTCTGATTCAATTTTGAGAGTGTAGTTGCTTGGTTTTTTCTGCAATACTGGCTGAACGTTAAAGACTTATAATAATTTTGACCGCTTCGTGGAGAAAGAGCACATTTTCAATAACGTTGGTCCAGTAACGTTTTTCGTAAATATTACTGTTACCGGTTACATTGGCGTTAAGGATTATGAGTGTTCTAGGAGAGCTCTGCATATTAATTAAGAATATACTGCGAAGTTTGCTGGTCTTTGAAGTAGTATTTTAATCCTTACAGGCTAATAGGATGTCCTTTGTTAAAGACCGTTCAAAGCAGCAAAAAATATTGTGCAGTATGTTAAGGAGGTGTGTATTAATTATGTGGTTCATTATAGAAATAAAACACCGGTCTGCTGCGTCTCTGAACTGCGAACCTCAAGGCTGTCGGTTCCGGACGAGGTTACTGCCGTCGTTTTTTCTTTACCGTTAACACCGATCCCTCGTTCTCATTAGTCTAACTGGAATAAAGTAAGAACGTAAGAAAGAAAAATATCTTTCACAAAACCTCGGAATACGTCACCAACCAATTACGTAAAACGTTTTCATCTAAAAAAAAAAGTAATAAATTGTTATCTAATAATAAATGAAAAATACTAGACATTTCTCTTGGCTGGTTAATTGGATGAAACCGAGCGCTTGTTTTAAGCTGACGTTTTCACTAATAAAGACATCCGTTTACGATCCGTCACTACGTCACGCTCGGGGAAGAGCAGTAAAGATTTCACACAAAATCTCTTGCATTCAGTTCTGTACGCAGACAATCTAGTTTGGAAACCATTAACAAAGAAAAACTGCGAAATCAGCGTGCTTACTCAAAACGGTTTGAACAGATTTCGATAACATTTTATTCAGATGTAGATTAGTAACTATTAAAGGGATTATACAATCCCAACCACTGCGATAGACGGACCTACTGTATACGGCCTTTTAAATACTAGTTCAGAAGATTACTGTTTATAGTAAATTCCAACAATCCACTGACTAGCTCATTCTGTTGAAGACTGCCAGGGTTTTGGAGACCAAACTAGCAAGAGCCTCACAATCATACATTATGTGTCCTGCAGTTTCCTCCTCTTTCCTGCCAACCTACGCACGGTTTCTCCGCGGTACATACCTATCTTGTTTATGCACACCCTCATACTACAGTGCTCTGTAATGACCCTATGATTTTTCTGAGTTATGCTCTGCCCAAGATGTCTGCAAACCCTCCAAGTCCTAAAGTAAGAACATTTCTTAAGAGGCGCTTCCTGGTAGCATGCCCATGAACATTTTGCCTGGTCTCGCTTGTTAATCCATCTACTGATAACAGACCCCGTCAATGACAGAGAACTCAGATGCAGATCCCAGTCCAGCCAGTCGATCTGCCTCTTAACTACTCTCTTTCTTCTTATTCCCCGGAACCCAGTGAAAAGTAACCCGGTTTCTCAGTGACAGAGCACTGAGGTTCTCCCGACACTGTCCGACCAGTTCGAACCGTATTATAATGCCCGCAAGTAGTTTGATTTCCTGACTCTCGGTATACATATTAATACGATTCTTCTTGAAGGCTCGTTTTAAATTCTCCAACACAATCATTAATGGCCATTGCTTCAGCCTGTCTCATACTGTTCTGTGGTAACAGCTTTCTTCACCTTTGGCCTCAGGCAGTACATCCCAACACTAGTGCCTGTCTTTGTCTTAGAGCCACTTATATACGGTGTGTATAATAACTTATAGACTTATTAACATCGAGCGCATTTCCTTCGAAGGAACAGTGTTATAAGTTAGAGATCGACCTGAGTAATAAGATTGAGTTTCTTCTCTATCGAGGTGTATTAACATCGAGACTACAGTTCCGTCAAGTGTGTTGCACCGTGTGTATATGTTGCCGACGCCGCTGCTTGCAGGCGCTTCAGTATCTTTTATCTAACAAACAGATTTGTTTTTGTTTTTTGTATTTAACGTCCGACTATTGTGCACACTTGGGCTAATGCAGACGATGTGATGATTTATAGCGTGTGAAAATGCCAAGCCCTGGCCGGGAATCGAACCCGGGTCCTCGGGGTGAAAGCCCAGTACGTTATCAACTAGGCCACCGAGGCGGCTCTAACAAATAGAACTTGCTTAATTAAAGAGAGATTTATTATTAAAATATAAAGTTGATTTGGATAGGTTTTGTTCTTAAAGGCTTATGTCCAATGCCTTTTTTATTATAAGGATGTACTATATAGGGAGGAGGATAAAATTTTTAACTCAGATTTTATCAAATTTTAAAAACCGTTTTTCCAGAACTGCAATAACTCTCAGAATTTGATCATTGTGAAATTGTTAGTATGATGTACTCAAATTTTCATTTTATTTGGGAACATTGCGCCTGACAGCAGCAGCATAGGCAACATATACACACGGTGCAATACGCTTGACGGTGCTGTAGTCTCTATGTTAATACACAGGTCGATCTCTAACTTATAACACGGTTCCCAAGAAGGAAATGCGAACCTCAGTGTTAATAAATCTATAAGTTATTACACCGTCTGCTTATATACCATACTGGGTCTCCAGAGTTTCCCAACACCAATCTTTCTCCTCAAATGTCAACTTAACATGAATGGGTCTTGATACCATGTGACGTTTGATTATCTAATCAGTCCCCTTAGTAGAATCGGCTCTTTGACCTTTTTTGCGAGTCCAGCATGCCTCAAAGTTGAGGGTAGCCAGACTCCAATGGCCTGCTGTCTACATGCTGCTTTACGTGCCTCCCCCATGACGGGGGGTTGCTCTTATGTAATAAAATTCATAGCTCAAATCGGAGTAATGAATATCAACTAAACGGTATTCTACGGTTTGTAATTAAATCAAACAAAATAAACACCGACGGCCGTGATGGTTGTTTTATTTTTAAAATTTACTGCCAAACCGTAAATTTCAAATTCGTCACATTCTTTTTGTATGGAAAACAAAAAACAAAATGTTTACAAATAAATCTATTTCCGAACAATTAAAATTTATAATACTACGACGTACAAATCGTTACGGAATCCATTAGGCTTAAATAAACGACCCAGATTCCTACGTCATCAATTCACCTCTTTCACTAACAAATAGTTGTTCATTGAAACCGTGTTTTCCCGAAAGAAAACCCGTCGCTGTACAGATAAATTAATTTCATCCACAAGTACTGTATTTGTTGCCCCGACTGTGTGAAGAATTTTTCCGTATTTTTTCAATACCTTGAACCAGCAACTCTACTACTTACATCCGATATGGTTCCAGTTCTAAAATTACTATAACAAATATTGTGTCTTATATTTTGTTTTAATTTCACATTTTATAAAAAATTAGCTGGATGTAAGTGGTTTGCCACGATAATGTAATATCGAAAGGCTTGGTGGTTGATGTGGCTAGAGCATTGGCCAGTCTACTGCGTCTTTAAATTGCGCAGTAAATTGTCTTATATAAATCTATTTCCCAACAATTAAAATTTATAATACTACGATGTACAAATCGTTACGGACTCCATTAGGCTTAAATTCCTACGTCATCAATTCACCTCTTTCTCTAACAAATACTTTTTCATTGTAACCATTTTTTCCGAAAGAAAACTCGTCACTGTACAGATAAATTAACTTCATCCACTCAGTAGAGCATTGGTCAGTCTACTGCGTCTTTAAATTGCGCACCTTAAGGTTTTTAGTTCGAGCTGCAGTTACTCCCGTTGCTTTATTCTTACCGTTAAGCTGATCCCTTGAACGAGCATAAAGTATAAAAGTTAAGGGACGTACTACACCATATAAACGTCAAAGTTCTTTGATGGAAGATCTCTTTAATAAACAAAATTTGACAATGCTTTGATGACCTAACCATTTTATCAAACTTTGATGTGTCTTTGACAAATATTTTTAAAATACTTGGGTGTAACCTCAAAAGTTTGACATTTCCTGTTTGCTTTACATTATTACTTCCGGTTTTTTCATTGCATACAATTTGAAGCTACCGCGAAATTTTCGTGGACTTTTGGGACAGTAAATATTAATTCCCTGTAGAATATCCACACTGATTCTGACAAAAACCGAGATTAAACACTCCTTCTTCAAAATCGTCTGTTTGAAACACAATTTTCCAAATGCAATTCTTTAATAATAGTGGCATTTACACAGAGTATTTTTTTCCTTTGTATCCGTGGTCGGAACCAAACTCGTTTTCTTTAGTAGCGCCATAGCAAGATAACCGCTTAATGCAGCTGTACAACAAGTCAGCATTATTCGATCCATTACAGCTGCTGCACTTGAGTAAACATAAATCATAGTGTATATTGAGATATCGAAAAAATTAAAAAAAATATTTTTAACCTAATCTTAAACAAGTAATCTTAACAACTATAAAGAAATTTTTCATTATTTTCATTTCCTTTGCTACACTAAAAAAAAAAAAATGAAAGCATAATTTTATTAGTATTTAAAAAAAATGTTTTTTTTTATTTAAAACTAATGATTTTCGAAATTTTCAACGTTAAAAACTTTAAACGCTCGCCATTTTTAAGTTAATATAAACACAGTGTTTATTTTTGACGTTAAAAACTTTAAACGCTCGCCATTTTGAAGTTAATACAAACACAGTGTTTATTTTTGACGTTAAAAACTTTAAACGCTCGCCATTTTGAAGTTAATATAAATACAGTGTTTATTTTTGACGTTAAAAACTTTAAACGCTCGCCATTTTGAAGTTAATACAAACACAGTGTTTATTTTTGACGTTAAAAACTTTAAACGCTCGCCATTTTGAAGTTAATATAAACACAGTGTTTATTTTTGACGTTAAAAACTTTAAACGCTCGCCATTTTGAAGTTAATATAAACACAGTGTTTATTTTTGACGTTAAAAACTTTAAACGCTCGCCATTTTGAAGTTAATATAAACACAGTGTTTATTTTTGACGTTAAAAACTTTAAACGCTCGCCATTTTGAAGTTAATATAAACACAGTGTTTATTTTTGACGTTAAAAACTTTAAACGCTCGCCATTTTGAAGTTAATATAAACACAGTGTTTATTTTTGCACCGTTTTATAAGCATCAGATTGATTTTTTTTTTAACGTCCGACTATTGTGAACACTTGGGCTAATGCAGACGATGGGATGATTTATGCCAAGCCCTGGCCGGGAATCGAACCCGGGTCTCGGGGTGAAAGCCCAGTACCCTATCAACTAGGCCACCGATGAAACGCGTACGCCAAATTTTAACTCAATGTCTTTCCGAAGATATAGTTTTGTAAAAATACAAAACGGCAGATTATCTGAAAACGAAACCGGTTTAGAACAAATGTTTATGTAACTACTTATTTTTTACAAGAAACCCGTTCCAGACTTTTGGGGCCATTTTTAGAGAAGCGCTGTTTAAAAATTAATCTAATACTGTGTGACGGTCAGAAAACTGTTTAAGTTTTGTATTTTTTTAAAAATTCCGCCCTACACTGAACGTCCATTAAGGGCTTGATGCTCCGGAAGTGCGTAAGTTCCGGGCTTATGAATTCTTAATATAACATCTGGGCGTGGATACCAACAGTTTTAGTCCTTCATTTTGGCCTAAAAACAGGTATTTTTGTAAATACACGGAGTACTAAAAAATGACGCAACCTTATCTGGAATTTGTTTTTAAGGCGGAAAGCACATTGAGGCTATTATTGCGGCCTAAATGTAAGTGTGAGTGTAACGTGTTAAAGTCGTAAGTGTGCGTTAGACTCGGGTACCGCGAGGGACGTCTAAATCCTCTCAATTCTAATCTGCACTCTTCGGGGCTTATCTGGAAATAGGAAAGTACCCGGTATTAATTGACTAATAAACGGTTTTTGTTTCCTATTAATAGATTGTGCTAAACGAAACTGAACAGCTTATAATTGTAGCATCTGTCGATCAACTCCCCGTGATTATCCGTTTGACTACGTACTTTGGGTGACTTGACGCTCGGCCACATGTCCAGTTAGACCCAGACTGTACCTCCGCCACTGGGCACGCTCCAGTTCTGCCGGTTTTTAACTTTTTCGTTATAATTCAGTTTTTAAATTACCGCTTTTCGAAATAACCTATGCTAGCACATACAGTCTGACGAAATTTCAACGGTTATATTCGTGCAAAAAACATGTCAAGAAAGTTAATAGAGTCATTAACAAAAAATTCAATGACCGGGTAAATAGACGTAAAATCCAAATGTATAGTACACTGTTATTCACAACAGTACTGTGTTTAGTCGCTGCAAAAGAATTTTGTTATACTTAAAACTCTAAGTTCAACAACAGCTAGAACACTCCGAAAACCTGTTTTTTTAAACACATCCTAAAAAATACTGTATATAAATCTTTTTATAAAAAAAATGTATGTGCAGGAAAAATGTATGTTCAGGATAAAACAATTAAATACATTTATTATTATTTGTTTGTCTGTAACAACGAATCAGTCAGGGTTGTATAAAAAAAAACCGATACTGGAGTGTGTGAATGTTGTAGCAGTAGGCTGTTTTATATTAAGGCGCAGGTTATGCAATATGGATACACGCCCGTACAGTTAAACCACACCTTACTAGGCAATATTTAATTTTTATACTGTATACTGTATATACGTCATTATTTGCCTTATTTATTGAAAAAAGAGTGAAAAAGTAAATTGCTTTTGTAATATTTATGTTATGTGTTAGCGCAAAAGCTTTCATCAGCGTTGGATAATTTTATACCGATTTAATTCAAACTTGGTCGTAAATCAATCTTGGCAATAGTTTGGACAAATTCATTATCCATTTTTTTTTTTTTTTAACGTCCGACTATTGTGCACAATTGGGTTAATGCAGACAATGGGGTTATTTATAGCGTATGAAAATGCCAAGCTCTGGCCGGGAATCGAACCCGGGTTCTCGGGGTGAAAGCTTAGTACGCTCAAGTAGGTCACCGAGACGGCCAACTCATTACCCAGAAACACCCGATTTCAAAATGGCGGCGATTTTAAATCTTAGAAAAATAACCTTTTATCTTACGGTTTTTTCATTGTAATTAGCGAAAAACCTATCGGCATTTAATTTTCAAATTACACTGGAAATTTAAAATGCTAGTTTATGCATATTTGAACGCTGATTGTGAAGGTGCAATCAGATTTAAACTACAAAAACTATTGCGGTATTGTCACTTTTTGGGTAATAATTACATCACGTCAACGAGACAGCCATGTAGTGGTTGTATTATGTTAGGGCTTGCTGGAAAAACCCAAATACAATAGCAGTAATTTGACTGGAACCTGTCTAAAATGCTAAACAGCTGATATTATACAACTTTCAGGTTATATTTATTTGTTTGAATCGTACATGTTGCATTGTCAAAAATATTTATGATCGCC
>CM040185.1:97086831-97094331 GCA_022606455.1 Callitettix versicolor
GCAGACTAGCTGCACCAATTGAGAGGATTTAGACGTTCCTCGCGGTACTCGAGTCTAACAAATACATACACTTAAAACACTACACTTACATTTAGGCAGGCGATAATAGCCTCAATGTGCTTTTCGCCTTAAAATAACAAAAATAACAACTCAACTTGTGAAAGAATTTCATAACCTTTTCTTAATAGTTCAGCATTTATTCTTTTCTTTAAAAGTCGTTTTGAAAAAACCCCGCTTTTCTCCATACCGAATCTTTTGGCCTCTTCTCACGTTGTCCTCCCGTTTTCTAAATCTCTCCGTTATTTGCCCTTTAATATCCTTTAAGACATCTCTCGTGATTGCTTCTTGCCGCATGTTTTGATTATTTTAATCTATTCAGTTTTAGTGTTTTCTTTCTGTAAGTTGTATATCTTAAAATTAATTTCGTTATTATTTCTTGTCACCTAACCTCTCAGTCATTTTAAAATCTCATCCCACGATTGTAATTAAAGTTAGGCCTAATTTCTGCGTAAATTAGCGTTTTTTATTAAAATTTTAATTTTATAAAATATAGATTGTAAAAATATAGGTTATTTTTATATTACAATGAAACTTGAAAATTATAAATGATAATTTATGCTATTTTTTTTTAAATGGTTGAGTAGAATTCGCTGTGTAAGTTTGATTTTCCCAAACCGACATTTTTATTTACGAATTGAATGTTGCTTGAAAATTCGTTTCCATTACTGTCTGCGCGATTTATAAATTAATACTTAACATTGATAAACTCTAACTTCATGCAGTAACTTAACACTAATTACGGTGGTATAATTTTTAAATATGTTAAAATCAAAAGTTATTATTATAGTAATATTGTCAATGGCTGCCATTTTCAAAAATTGTGTATAATAGTTGTGAAAATTTTTAGCGGAATCGATTTTTGCAACGTGCAAATAAAATAGGATCGAAATTACGACTCATAATGTGCTGAAGTTCTTAACAGATATTTTTAATCTCAAAACGTTATCAGACCGTGGCTGAATACTGTTATGAGAGCAGCTGCAATATACCATTCCGAAATAAAAACTGACAATGTTTCAAAAACTCTTTTTAGTTTTATAGATTTTAACTACACTAATTTTTGTTCTCCTATTCTCGAAATGCGGTTAAGTTTTTAATATTTGTATTAAACGTGATAGAGTGATGCGTGATAACGGTGAATTGTTTGGGATTTGCGGACGATGTGGCCTTCCTCTCGAATAGTATAGCGGAGACAAAAACACATTCGGAAAGCTTGGAGGAATTGGCAGGAAAAATTTGATTTCGAATCTCATATGAGAAGACGAAAATAATGATTAGAGACCCTCTTGGCAGAAATGGACAAAATAAACGGACACCAGATTGAATTAGTCGAAGAATTCAGATATTGGGAGAAATAGTTACGCATAACCTTAAGGAAAAAGAAACTGCATTGAGAGACAAAATAAATTAATCAGGTCCCTAATTATAAGAAAAGTATGTCTATAAACACAAAAATTAGACATTACAAAGCAGTAGTATTACCGGAAATATTACACGTTGGGGAAACATTATGGGATCCGACAGTTAAATATGGAGGAGGAAAATTATTAGAAACTGTATAGGGAAATGGGACATTCAAGAGGGAACATCTCCAACGAAGAAGTACACCAGAAGATAGAACCATTTTGGACGTCATCAGGAAGAGAAGGATATCTTTCTTACGGCATATCCTGAGAATGTAAGAGACAAGACTTCTGGAAAAACTAACGGAATTTTACTGGAAGAGGAAAACCCAACCCAAGTGGCTAAAACTGGCAATAGAGGACATGAAGGAACTGGGTATTGAAAGAAGAGAGTTGAAGGAGGAATCCGGAAATTTCAGGCTGATGAAAGAGCATAAAACGGGATTCAGAACAGATATAAACAGGAAAAAGATGATGTCCGAAGCCGAGAGGAAAAATAGATCTGACCGCATGAAGAACTACCACGCGGAATTAAGAGCAAAAAGAACAGCCAATAAGAGAATTTAAAGTGGTACAAGAAGGAAGAAGAAGCGTGATACAGAACGTAGTAGTTTTTATGCAGTAGCCTATGTATCATTTTCCACTCAACAAAATCTTTGATATATTGTAAAACAAACGTTAATATTTCAAATATATTACGGTTTAAAGATATATTCAATTATTATCTTCATAACCATGAAGATAGTTAACTCTGCGTGAACTAGCTTTTTCGAAATTATCAACAATAATTCGGTCAGGTAGATATAGGAAAAATGAAATCTCTGTTATTGAACCGAAAATAAAAATCACGTATTTTTCTCTCTTCCTTTTTTTAATAGTAATAGCTAGTGTTTAACAAAATAACCTTCAAATTATTGTAGGCTATCAGATGTTCAGTAAAATCAGCTGATCTTTACAAATTAATATAAAATAACTGATCTTTTAATGTAATTACCAATTTTTTTTTATTATAGCAATCTAGTGCAACAAAAATAAGCTATTTGTTTTGGATCTAAATTAATACATAAACGTTATACTAAGTTCCATCCACTGACAGTAACCTAGTTCAGTACTAACAGTCTTAAATAGTGAGATTTAAAAACTAAACAGTTCAAATGGTTTTACTCTTTTCAATATTCTAACCATGTCTGTGACTTTAAGCAAATCTAACTTCACTATCGATAGTTGGAACTGCTAGATCTTTATGCAAGTTGTCATTTCGGATGCACCAAGGAGCATCAACGATACCTATTTTGAAATCTTTGAATAAAATTTCTGTTACTTTGACTGGCACAACTCCAAAGTTGAATGCCGTAAGTCCATACTGGTTTAAGGACTTGATACAGCAACAGCTTGTTGTACACTGATAGGGAAGAACAATAACACAATAATTTATTATTGCAACATAGCCACCGGACCACATATTCAAATGATTACGATTATTACCTATTCTTCCCGTCAGTGGTCTATCAACTCACCCCATAAAGGATATCGCGGTTTCGAATCTCTATAGTTTCATCTTCAGACCGTTATATAAAATGTTAAATCCCTCTGTCGAGGTCGTCACAAAGTGAAACAAAACATTAAAACATAGCCTACATAACAAACACTGAGCACAATTACAGGTTTAAAATATTCATCATGAAATTCGGCTTGGCCAAGCTACACACGTGACTAGTACGTCGTTACATTCCGGACTCCAATTTAAAATTAAATTAACGTTTAAATTAAATAATTTGATTTGGTAGATATCGAAAAATGAAATTTCTGTTAGTGAACAAAATCACGTATCATGTTTCTCTTACTTTTTTATTTTAATTACGATAATCTGTTCGAATACACCACAAATTAACAGCTAGTTTTTAACAACATAACCTAAAAGTTATTACAGTTATAGCAGTTAAAGTTATTATCAGCAGTTCGGTGAAATCAGCTGGTCTTTACGAATGAAACGTGCACGCAAATTTCACAAACGGATTTCGAAAAATCTAGACCGATCTCATTGAACCGTACAATATTTGTTACAAAGTTAAGTGAACATCCTCGATGCAATTTTCTTGGCGAACAAACAGTGTTCTCGCTTTCAGCCAACACTTGTTACACTCAGCGCAACAAATCCCTTAAGTTTGCACAGTGTTTACTTAAACACTTGTGTCTAAGTGAAACATACAAGTAAAGACCCTTGTGTTTGTATAAATGGAGCAGAGATGACGTCATTTCAAGTAATCTTTGCTGCTCGTGTTTGCGGAAGATCGTTTCGCATGTCGAACCCCGCCTGTTGCTATTTCCAACTTTGTCATTTCTAACGAATGGTTTCGTTATTATTCAAACTTTTGTCACGATTTGTGCAGACTGGCTGCACCTATTTGAGAGGATTTAGACGTCCCTCGCGGTACCCGAGTCTAACACACTTACACTTACAACACTATACTTAGGACTTTAACACTTTACACTTACAATTACATTTAGGGAGGCGATAATAGCCTCATTGTGCTTTTCGCCTTAAAAAAAAATTAACGAGTGTAACTTTAGCTTGGTTTTTTTAGAGTTTTGCGATAAAATGTGGTAAAATAAAATCAGAAGAACCACGAATCAAAAAAAAAAAAAACCTAGAAGTTAAGAAATAGTTGACAAATATAGAATCAAAACAGGAATGTTTACTGGTTAAAGGTGAAATTTCAAGAATTCCAAAAATTTCAAAAATCCGAAAATTCTAAAAACTTCAAAATTCCGAAAATTTTAAAATTTCTAAAATTTCAAAATTCATAAAATTCAAAAAAAAATTTCGAAAATTTCAAAAATTCCAAAGTTTCAAAAATTCAAAATTTAAAAATTTCAAAAATTCTAAAAACTCTAAAATATGAAAAATTTCGAAAATTACAAAAATTCAAAAATGTAAAAATTTAAAATTACAAAAATTCCGAAAATTTTGAAAATTCCAAAAAAATTGAAAATTTAACTTACCTACACCGAGTAAAGACACTTACTTTTGTTCTCCGTCTCTCAAAGTGTGGTTACATTTTTAAATTCATTTGCATTAAACGTGATACAAAACGTATTGGGGTGTTTTGTACAGTACGTAAATTTGTTTCCACTCAACAATATCTTTAATATGCGGCGAAACAAAAGTTAAAATTTTAAATAAATTACGATTTGACAATCATATTCATTGATTATCCTCGTAACCACGCATAACATAAACTAGCTCTTTCAAAATTATGCAAAATAATTTGATTCAGCAGATATGGGAAACATGAAATGTCTACTATTGAATTTAAATAAAATTCACGTATTTCTCTATCTTCCTTATTTATTTTAATTACGATAATTTGTTCGAATACACGAATAGCTAGTGTTTAAGAACGTAACCTGAAACTTATACGCTATCAGCTGTTCAATGAAATCAGCTGATTTTTACGAATTAATATAAAATAACTGATCTTTTAACAAAATTACCAAAATTAAATTAACGATTCATTATATACTTAAATCGGTCAAATTTCTTCGTAGTTTCCGTAGTGTAGTGGTTATCGCGTTTGTTTAATACACGCAAAGTTCCCGTTTCAATCTCGGGCGAAAACAGGAATTTTTAATTGTAATTAATTTAATACGTGACGCGACGCGTAATGTTGGTATATTGTTATATATCAATATAAACGAATTCTTCGCATCATGCGTGCCGCAAAATCCAACATCAAAACCAGGCATAAAACATGATACGTGTTAAAAAGTAAAAAACGGCTTGGTTTCTCAATATTGTCTCATCAGATTTTGCTTAAATTTTGATCATAGGTGAAGGGAGATTCGAATCTCAACAATGTCGCCCCCTGGCCGCCGTTACCGATTTTTTCTATTTACTCTAGTGCCGTAAATGTATTTCTTATTTGTAGCGCTACTTTCAGTTGATTGTTCGTATATGACCAACAATTGAGCAAACACATTAATTCGATTTTGATAAATTTGGCGGATTTTTAGCATTTTTTGCCTGTTACGTCGTAACTACGTTTTTTAATTTGAAAATGTAAATAAATACAATTCTGTTTTCTTATTTCAGCGGTCTGTAAATAAAAGAAATTGTTTTTCACCGATATTGGTGTTTAATTCAGATGCGGCAAGTAAGGCATTGGCTATACAATTAGTAATATAAGAAAGTAAAATGTTTTCTGCAAATAAACGTTCTCGTTTATCTCGGACCTGCGTGGAGAACTGCCCCGGCCAAGTCTGCTTGTTAGTTAAGGGACTAGAATACGGCAAAGTGGCTTATCTTGACGTCATAATCAAGTCTCCAGCCACAACTCCCCTCGTTGTCTGCAGTTACCGCACCTTTTGTTTAAATCTCCAGCAGACAGACCACTTTTGGTAAGGCGGATGATTTTAATATTCTCGTGTTAATAAAGACTGTCTTAAATTTCGTAAATATATTAAATATGTTATTTTTAAACATGTACTTTTTCACTATAATTATAGTGATTAAAATTTTTATTTTAATTATAAATGATGGTTCTCTCCGTTTTCGAGCTTATATATATGAATTTAAAAAAGTTGTTTTTGCTTCGATGTTTGTGTGTTTGTCCACAACAATCATGGCGGAACAAATCATTATGTTTATACTTAAAAATGCCACCAGGCAGAATAAATTTGTATGTTTAAACGTAACAATTCTGGTGGCAGAATAAATCATTATATTTAAAATTAACAATCCTGGAGGCAGAACAAATCAGTATTTTTACACTTAACAATCCTGGTAGCAGAACAAATCATTATGATTAAAATTAACAATACTGGTGGCAGAAAAAATCAGTATTTTTACACTTAACAATCCTGGTGGCAGAACAAATCATTATGATTAAAATTAACAATCCTGGTGGCAGAACAAATCAGTATTTTTACACTTAACAATCCTGGAGGCAGAACAAATCATTATAATTAAAATTAACAATACTAGTGGCAGAAAAAATCAGTATTTTTACACTTAACAATCCTGGTGGCAGAACAAATCATTATGATTAAAATTAACAATCCTGGAGGCAGAACAAATCATTATGATTAAAATTAACAATACTAGTGGCAGAAAAAATCAGTATTTTTACACTTAACAATCCTGGTGGCAGAACAAATCATTATGATTAAAATTAAAAATACTGGTGGCAGAAAAAATCAGTATTTTTACACTTAGCAATCCTGGAGGCAGAACAAATCATTATGATTAAAATTAAAAATACTGGTGGCAGAAAAAATCAGTATTTTTACACTTAGCAATCCTGGAGGCAGAACAAATCATTATGATTAAAATTAACAATACTGGTGGCAGAACAAATCATTATGATTAAAATTAACAATACTAGTGGCAGAAAAAATCAGTATTTTTACACAACAATCCTGGAGGCAGGACAAATCAGTATTTTTACACTTAACAATCCTGGAGGCAGAACAAATCATTATGATTAAAATTAACAATCCTGGAGGCAGAACAAATCAGTATTTTTACACTTAACAATCCTAGTGGCAGAACAAATCATTATGATTAAAATTAACAATACTGGTGGCAGAACAAATCAGCATTTTCACACTTAACAATCCTGGAGGCAGAACAAATCATTATGATTAAAATTAACACTCCTGGAGGCAGGACAAATCAGTATTTTTACACTTAACAATCCTAGTGGCAGAACAAATCATTATGAATAAAATTACAATCCTGGTGGCAGAACAAATCATTATGATTAAAATTAACAATCCTGGTGGCAGAACAAATCAGTATTTTTGCACTTAACAATCCTGCTGGCAGAACAAATCATTATGTTTAAACTTTACAATCCTGTATGCAGAATGTTTGTAGTTAATAACCGTTTTGTTGAAGTTTGACATTTAACTATGGTTTTATTCATGAAACAAGAAAGGTAACATTTCAAATTTTAAAAAGGAATACAATAATTCGTAAACAACTGCAATAGTGAAAACTATTCCTCAAGTCTCTCTATAAAACACGTACGATTAC